>JAMQGT020012489.1:0-104754 GCA_024447675.2 Pterophyllum scalare | reverse complement strand
GGAAGGGGGCAAACACTTTTTCACACCACTGTATATATATATATATATATATATATATAATGTTTTATTTTCCTCAGCATAAAGGACGTTAAGGTAGGATCTGAGAGGATTTGTCTGCAGCTCTGCCATTTGCTTTAGGGAGCAGAGATTTGACAGGGAACTAATGCTTTCTGATTAGGTGGGATTTTACTTCAGCAGTCATATTGGATGATTTGGGACACCATTTAAACCTAATGTAGAAGAGCAAAATACTCTCTTAATACAGCATTCTCTCAAACTTCTTGTAATCTAAAACATTAAACAGAGCCACAGACAGTGTTTTAAATCTTCATATTTAAGTATATACCAGACAACTAATCATATAATAAATATCAAAAATTTTGGCCTGTCAGTTTTATGTTTACTTCATCAAATGATGGTCTAAGAGGCCAGTGATCATTACCTGCAGAGCTCCATTCTTTCACCATGTTGCGCAGAAGCTTTACTTTGTGGGAAATAATACCCTCAATTTAGTCAAAATCATCAATCATGCTACAGCTGGAGCACTGGAGCCATTTTAAATACAGGTTTGCTGGATTACTGCACCTTGATTGGTGCTGGATAAAGGTGCACACTTATTACCACATTGCTGTGGGCCTAATGTTGGACATCAACTCCTGTGGTGGACAAAATGGAAGACACGGCAGCCACTTTGCCTTAATTGTTGATGGGTTGTGTGCAACCCACCAACAATGCCGCAGCATTGCGCGAAGAACTTGAAAAACTCTTCCTGCTTTCTTCTTGCTCTAGGGATGCGTTTCCGCTCTACTTGATAGTGGTGTTAAACCAGATAAATATGGAAATGGACTGCAGCTCCTGTTATCCATGCAATTTTGGGGACTGTACTTTTTTCCCAGAGACTATAGAGTATATATGTGAGGAGTATAGCAGCAGGCAGTGTAGTAATGCTGGTCTCAGTTTGAAGCCCACACTGCAGCAGAATTAAATGATTACTCTGGTTTTGAGTCACCCACACAGACTTGTCACTCAAAGTGTCCCGATGTACCTGTGTGCTGCTATCTATTAACACCATTCTTATAGCAAGGCATTATTTTCTTATCAGACCTCAAACATGGGGGTTAATCACAGAAACCCATTAGCATTTTCCCGTCTGCCTGGCTGTAATGCAGGGTAGTGTTTGAAAATACAGAATGAGCACGCCAGCCTTTGAAGTGTTCCTCTGGTGGTTTAAAAACAGGGCTGTCTTTCACTCTCTGACTGTCAGCGCCTGGCCGAGAGCTCTCTCTCTGAGCCTGCCATCACCACGCATGGCCGTGCTGCTGCAGTAATGAGTCAGGCAATTTCAAGGGCACCCACGGCTGCCATCTCCCCTGTGGCTTGCCTCAGTCTGCTCTCTTTTCCTCCAGCAGCTCCATCTTTACTTCTGTCTTCTTTTTTTTTTTTTTCTTTCTTTACTCCACTGTCTATCTCAGTAATCTTCTGATTTTTAAAATGTGCTTTATTAAGTGCCCCATAACTGGTTCTTTTGAGGAAGCTAGTTCTCAGCTTTCCATCCTTCTGTTTTTCAACCACCAGACAACCCCAGACAAATGAGTGTCCAGCTTGGCGGTCAGTCATGGTGGCGTGGCAGAGGGGCTTCCGTTCATGCAGAAATGGAGCCACAGGGAAAGGCAGAACAGTCATGTTCCATTAGAGAACAGAGACGTAGTAGCTCGTGCTGCACTCATTACTGATAGCACTGATGATGCTTGAGGCAGAACAGAGCCAGGCAGCATGTTTACTTCAGCCCAAGCTGTTGGTAGATTAGCAGATAAACATCTGCATTGATTGGAAAAAGTGAGCTGGTGTGGCTTCCATCACGCAGAACATTTTGTATTGTTTAGATGATTACTCGAGCCTGTGCCAAGTGAGTCAGATGTCTGTACATCTGTTGTTCTTTAAAAATGTTCATGCGCATCTTCTGCAAAGAGAAATTGATTTTGCAATTTGCCATATGTTTACTAGCAATTTCACATTTCAGTAGAGGGTAGGACATATACAGGTGAAAGCTGTTTAACAGCTACACATTGTGGATGCAAAGCCATGTTTTTTGAAAAGTGTCTTTAGGCTAAGGTGGTTGAAAATGCATCAAGCTTAACAGCTGTTTCCTAAATGACTGTCATTTCAGTCACCCTTTCAAATGATTTTGTATTGACAAATACACCCTGCCTTCTCTTAGAAAGCGGAGAACATCTTAGGAAGCTTCTGTACCTGAAAGATAGCCATCAGATGACATGTTTTGACCAATGTTTTCTGTTTTTGATTCACTTTTAAGTGTATGCTTTAATATGACCACCAGTGCTCTCTCTTAAAGGCAAGATATGTGATGTTTCTTTACAAGACACAGCAAATAAGAACTAAACTGGCATACAAACAAAGGCTTGTTTATGCCAGTTTCTCATCAGCCTTCATTATCTTATAACTGAGATGCCATGATCCTGATGTGTTATGTATTACATTTATATGTAATTTTCTGATATATAGTCATGACTATGCAGTCCTGTGGGGAAAAAAAATGAGTACACCCTTACTGCTTCCGTAGAAATTTAAAGGGTAAGGAGCAACTGTGATCTCCTCTGTGAAAGAAGCTTTGACAGTGTGCTGTTTTGGAGAATTACGGGGTGTGTTAACACAAGGTGAAAAGACATCAAGAGTGATCTTGGCTAAGCAATTCTTGATCCCCATCAGTATGGGAAGGGTTGTAGGGCCATTTCCATACAACTTGAAGTCCCATCATTCTACAGTGAGGAAGATTACTCACAAGTGGAAAACATTCAAAAGAGTTTCCAATATTACCAGGAATGGATGTCCCAAGAATTTTGCCTCAAGAGAGCTGTGCGTAAATGAATGCTCTCATACATCAATAAAATGAAGCGACATTGTAAAGAAGTATGGTTTAAAATTCCTCAACGATGATGCGAGAGACTGATAGTCATGCAGAAAATGAAACTTAAGTTGTTGCTGCTAAAGGTGGTTCTACAAGCTGTTTAATCATGGGGTGTACTTAATTTTTCACTGGACTGCAGAGTCCTCTGGAAACTTTTTTTTTTTTCTATATGCATTAATTACCAGATGGACAGAAATTGATTGATAGGCACAATTAACAAACACTGCATGAAAAACCATTACTCGCCTGATTTTAATAAAGATTATAATTTTTGGTCAAAACTGTTTTAGAGAAGTATTGATTAATTTCTTGAAATTTTTTTTTATACAGTAGTATTACCAAAAACTGGTAGTAATACTGTATAAAAAATAAGTCTTGTATAACCGTAAAGTTACAATAATAGTATAGTAAAAACATTATTACACTCATAAAGGTAGGCTTCGTTGCAGAATTGTAAAATGACATCTGACTGCATGTGTTTACTTAGCAACACTGTAAATTATACAACCTCAGAAATCACTTCTTCTGAGATGTGTTCTGTAAAAGTGCATTTCATCAGACTCCCACATGTTAACTGCCTTCAGATGATTCATCGCAGCTAAATGCATCACATCAGTAGTTGCACGTGTACCTGTGAGCTAGTTAAACCTGCAGATCACAGGAGTGCCTGTGTGTGATAGAACTGGTCTGACAGGCCAGAGGGTGAGATGGAGGATGACCGAAGATTTGAGTCATCTTAGTGAATGAAAAGCGAAGTGCTGTCCTTAAGTTTTGCAGCTTTAAGTTAGGTTTTTTTTGCTGAACCCCGGCCTCCTTAACAGGAGACAGATCAGCCGGGAGAGCGGCCTGCACACCAGTGGCACTGCAATGAAGATTACATTAAAAATAAAAGCCCCAACAGTGGAAGGTGTTGTATAAACTCCCTTAGAGATGAAATAGGCTTTCAAAAGTGTTAAATATGAAATGAGAGTGTGAAGACGATGGTTTTGGGCAGAGACAATTGCAGATCTTGGTAAATGTAAAAAATCCATGAGTGGTGAGCGATCTGAGGAGTTATACTGTGGCTTTTCTGCTTTTAGTTTTGTCCATCAGTTTGGCATTTGGGTGGATGTGAACTGCTGTTCCCTGTCACTGCAGCCATGAGACTCTGAGCCCTGAGTTGATTAGCTTGGGAATTAAGACAGATTACAGGCCATTGTTCTCTGGGGTCTGGGTAGGGCTGGACGGGGGCAGTAATCTCTTGTAATTCCCCATGTCCGTGATTTGCTGCAGATGATTTAATTTGACTTGCTGCTGATAGGAGTCCTCATTTTCAGCTCTGACTCTTCCCCTGAGCTTACCAGTTGCTGGGAAGAAGAGAAAGGGAACTTGTAGATGTTCACCTGTTAAATGCTTTTTTTTTTCTTTTTTTTTTTTGATCTGAGAGAGCTGAGCTCTGTTGCTTTTTACCTAGAAACCTATGCTTCTCACTACAGTCTAGTTACACAGGAGCAGGGCAGGTAGATGGGTAGCCAGGTGCTGGGAAAGCTCTCACATGACCAGTCTAGTGTTAACTATGGGATTAGTTAATGTTGTCAAGTTAAGCAGCTGCTCTTTACTAAACATTGGTGTAAGATTTAGTTGTGAGAAAAATATTAAAGGACAACTGTTTTGCTTTAATTATATCATTATGAAATGTAGTGGCAACAGAAAGATAAAATCAGTATTTAGATTGGTTCCCGATTAGCTTCACATTTACTGCGAATATGATTTCCACCATATATTAAGACTTTATTGTGCAACTTAAAAGAAAAAAGGCACCTTTTTGCTTTACCTTTATGCAGGACAAATGGATAACAACCGTTCTTATCCGACTAGTGAAGTTAAAGCCATAAGTGAGGAATTACTGCCTTCTCGTTATGTAGCACTCATTATATAGCCGTATCAATCAGTGTTACAGTCAGACTACCAATTTGGAAAGAATACACTTTATTCATATAAGTTCGTCCCAGCATGCCTGTAAATGACAGTTCAGGTGTCATTAAGTTTTCTGCAGAGTAGAAACCGTTCACAAAATATATTAGCTCCTTACAGTGTTGACTGGACAGTTCAGCCAACTGCCAGGAATAGCACAAAGAATTAATGTGCAACTTCACCTCACGAGTTAAACAGAAATTGGCCTCATTAATAATTGAGATCTCAATTAGAAATTTAAACACCTTTGGCCCTAATGTGATATATGGGCAGTTCAGGTTTCTGTGGCCAGAAATTCTTAGACCTTGTTCATTTACCATAATGCATTGAAGGTTCAGGCTAATTAGTGGTGAGAAGCCAGTTCTATTGTACCTACTCACTACAGTTCTTCTACTCGCTCTTATTCTGCACATTAACAGACACTTGCTGTTCTAGCAGCTGTTTACAGATGAACCATTTGGTGCAGGCTTTTATCCACAGTGTTGTATAATAACTGCAGCTGTAAAAACAAGTGAGCATTCCTCAAGCATTAAAAGTGCATGTTGTAAGATAGTTTAAAGGGCTGTGAAAAGTGTTACTCAACTTTTCTAATTAAAGCTGTAGGACCATCCCTCTAATCTGCAGTATCATCTATTGGAAAGCTTCCCCTTTGAAATCCACTATTTTATTTATTTATTTTTTTTAAATCAGAAGCAAATCAAAAATATGCTGTTTCATTAAAAATGCATTAGAGGTAGTGGTTTTTGTATATGTTACTTGATTTCTTGGAATCTCAGTCTGTCCACAGTAAGCCATGTGGAGAAGTATCAGTCACTTTTCTATCACACTAAAGTAAAACCTTAGATCCCAAAACAAGGCATTTTGATCCTCTGGAAGAGTGTTTTATTTAGAATTACCTGAGCTTTTAGAATTACCTTATTCTTCTCTGGGGATCGACTGGGATAAATTCCCAAAAATCACAAATCAATGGCAAATTTATTGCCTTATACATAAACATAAATTTACTACTACAATCAGAGTCAGCAGAACCCATAGTGTAGTTCTGCACAATGGTGATTTGACTGCGAAATGACAGATTTGCCTCCCATCAGGCAACCTGTGCAATCATGTTGTAATCAAAAATAGTCGCTCAGAGATTGAGGGTGTTCTATTCGCAACCAGTTGTTTGCCACAAGTACTTGCTGTTGGTTGCTGAATGTAAATAAATCCAGTGTAGTCACTGGGCTATCAATCTCTATCTCTATATCTATATCTTATATATATATATATATATATATATATATATAACAAGTTATTAATGGGGCTGAAGGATAATATCATGGCTAAGAAGGCGAACTGGACCCCTCGACGCCGACTACCAACACTGTGAAGTATTCTCTGAAGACCTACTAGAAGATGCGAATGCAGCACTACCATCACTGAAACCAATCAATTGATGTATAACTCAGCAGCAGTAATCCTTGAGATGCTTGGCTATAAGATGAACAGTAATAAGGAGTAGTACCCTCCATGGAAGCAATGACTAGATGTTAAGATCAAGGCAGCACGGAGGGAGGTTAGCCAGCTCTCAGAGTTGCAGAAGGGTGGGATGAAGAAGAAAGCAGTGCCTGTCCATACCTGAGGCCTTAGAGACTGCCAAGCAAAGACTCACAGCCTTGGCTAATGGCCTGAAGAGGTATACCAGGGAGATAGAAGCCAGGAAACTAAACCAGATGTTCTCCACCGACCCATCCAAGGTATACTCTCAGTGGCAGGGGAACAATATGAGAACAGCACCCCCACCAAGGCTGGAGACAGAGCAATACTGGAAGAGCATATGGGAGAAGGATGCATCACACAATACCAATTCGCAGTGGCTAGTGGGTCTAAGAGCAGATCACAGGAACCTCCCTGAACAGGCCCCAGTAACCATCACAGTGGCAGACATCCAAGAAAGAGTCTCACATATGAAGAGCTGGACAGCACCAGGCCCTGATATGATTCACACCTACTGGCTGAAGAAGCTAACTGCACTCCATGAGCGCCTGGCAACACAAATGAACCAGCTGCTAGAGGCTAAGACACACCCAGAATGGCTGACTGAAGGCCAGACAGTCCTGATCCCCAAGGACCCCCAGAAGGGACCAGTCCTATCCAACTACCGGCGCATAACCTGCCTCAGTACAACATGGAAACTCCTGTCAGGCATCATAGCAGCTAAGATGAGTAGGCACGTGGTAAAATACACGAGCGAGTCCCAGAAAGGGATAGGCAGAGAGACCAGGGGAGCAAAACACCAGGTACTAGTAGATAGAGCAGTCCCTCGAGACTTTAAGACCCGACTGACCAATCTGTGCACCACCTGGATTGACTACAAGAAAGCCTATGACTCGATGCTGCACACATGGATCCTGGAATGCCTAGAACTGTATAAGATCAACAGGACCCTAAGAGCCTTCATCGAGAACTCAGTGGGTATGTAAAGAACAACACTAGAGGCCAACTCCAAGCCCATTGCACAAGTCAACATCAAGTGTGGGATTTACCAAGGAGATGCCCTGTCCCCACTGCTGTTCTGCATAGGCCTGAATCCCCTCAGCCAGATCATCAACAAGACTTGCTACAGATACCGACTACAGAATGGAGCAAACATCAGCCACCTCCTCTACATGGATGACATCAAGCTGTATGCAAAGAGTGAATGAGATATCCATACCGCCAGGATCTACAGCAATGATATTGGAATGTCATTCGGACTGGAGAAATGTAGTTGGATGGTAACTAAGAGAGGAAAAGTAGTCAGAACTGAGGGGATTACACTACCACGAAGGCAACATTGCAGACATTGAGGACAGCTACAAGTACCTTAGAGTCCCACAAGCAAATGGGAACCATGAAGAGGCCGCTAGGAAAGCTGCAACCTCCAAGTACCTGCAGAGAGTAAGGCAAGTCCTGAAGAGTCAGCTGAATGGGAAGAACAAGATCCGGGCTGTCAACACCTGCCAGTTGTCAGATACCCTGCTGGGATAATAAGCTGGCCAAAGGAGGAAATAGAAGCCACTGATGTTAAGACAAGAAAGCTCCTTACTGTGCATGGAGGGTTTCACCCCAGCACCCTGAGACTGTACGCTAAGCGGAAGGAAGGTGGCCGAGGACTAGTGAGTGTCAGAACCACTGTCCTAGATGAAACAACGAAGATCCATGAATACATCAGGAAGATGGTGTCTTAGTGAGTACCTCAGGCAGCAGAAACCTGAGAAAGAAGAGGAGGAAGAATAGGAACCATTATGGAAGGACAGGCCTCTGCACGGCATGTACCACCAGCAGATAGAAGAAGTGGCTGACATAGAGAAATCCTACCAATGGCTGGACAAGGCTGGACTGGCAGACAGCACAGAGGCACTAATCATGGCAGCACAGGAACAAGCTCTGAGCACAAGATCGATAGAGGCCAGGGTCTACCACACCAGTCAAGACCCCAGATCCTGTGGGACTTCCAGATGCAGACAGACAAACTTGTGATGGCTAACCAACCGGACATCGTAGTGGTGGACAAACAAAGGAAGAAGGTTGTAGTGATAGACCAAGCAATATCAAGTGATGGGAACATCAAGAAGAAGGAACACGAGAAGCTTGACAGATACCAAGGGCTCAGAGAGGAGCTGGAAAGGATGTGGAAGACGAAGGTAACAGTGGTCCCCGTGGTAATCGGAACACTCGGGGCAGTGACCCCCAAACTGGGAGAGTGGCTCCAGCAGATTCCTGGAACAACATCCGAGATCTCTGTCCAGAAGAGCGCAATACCGGGAACAGCTAAGATACTGTGCAGGACCCTCAAGCTCCCAGGCCTCTGGTAGAGGACCTGAGCTTGGAGGGAAAATAGACTGCCCATAGGGGGGCGAGCTGGGATTTTTATATATATATATATATATATATATATATATATATATATATATATATATATATATATATATATATATATATATATATATATATATATATATATATATATATATATATATATATTATTTGAAGGATTAATCTGTTAGAACTATATAACTAGGATGTTGCTGTCCTAATTGTTTTGCTCTATTTTGAGGCATAAGTGTACTGATTTTGAAATTTTGTTCTTTGTTATAAACAGTTTGTTTGAACAACACACTGTACTTTTGTGGCCTCCATGTCTTTATGGATGTAAGAGTGTTCTCTCTCATCCTGTTTATATTGCTGTTGATAACATTTTGTCTGAGGACCTGTGTGGGTTGTAGCTGGCCATTACTGTACAACATGGCATGCATTAACTATAAACTGCTTTTTTTTTTTAATCCCACTCTGTATGAGTCTCATGAAATTTGTTTTTTAAAATGATGATTCAGGCGTACGTTATTTGAAATTATCAGGAGAGCTACCAACATGCAAAACTGACTTGAGGCTATACTCACAATTCATACAACCGTACTGCCGGTGTCTGCAGAAATGATGTGTTACTTCACTGTGTGCCTTGACAAAAGAGGTGTAGATCCCAAATATTTATTTCATGTCAGGGAACTGACTGAAAGAGAAGCAGGCACATACTTTATTTGGTCAGAACTGTTTATGAGCTGAGCACTGCATAGTGCATACGCACCAGCTACAGCAGAATAGCTTCCAGCTGCAGCCATGCCGCAAAGATGAAGTAGAGGCAAACAAATCTGTTTATCCCTGCTGTGTGGCACTGGCTGACATACAACCACATGTTTTTTTTGTTTGTTTGTTTTTCACAAGGTGATTTGTGCAGCTGACACATACCGCATGGTTTTATATTAACAACATGCTTACTGTTAGAGGTCTGACTAATCCTAAGACGCTTTTTCATAGATGACACAAGCGTGTATGCGGTTGTGGTGGAAATCTCTTGGCAGTCAAGCAGATCCAAGGGTCATTTTCAGTGTGTGTTTACAAAGTGTGACCAAAGTGTGAAGTCACTCATAAAAGCAGAGAAAAGCAGCAGAAAAGAAATTATAGTGTTAGCAGGGAATGCAGAAAGTCAGTGGAATGTTGATAAACATTAGTTTGGTTTCTGTATCCACAGAAGTTGTGGCTGAAGTCAAATCATAAGCTTATCAAAAATTGCTTCCTGAGTACAGTTTTAGTCATTTTCCATTACAGTTGAGTGAGAGGGTGTGGGTGTGGGGGGGTCATTATAGCAAGGCAGCCCGAAAGTCCCATGACCCCATTTGTATGCAAAACACAAACAGTCCCTCTGGATTCTGTCATCAGCCACCTAACACAAAAACGTCTGTTGTTTAGTGCGTAGCCATTTCCCTCATTGGTGGCTTTCAAAAATGGCGGGTTTGATTCTTCTGAAGGAATCGCTCTCATGACTCCTAGTGACATAACTCCCTGTCCAATCAGAGGCATGGAGTCGGACGTCACATTTTCGGCTGGACTCAGTTCGCTTGGAATCCTGACTGTGTAGGTACTAAAATAAAAAGGTACCACCACCTAATGGAAAACCCTAAAAACTGAGTACAGCAGAGTAGATGCCAGTGGAAAAGAGGCATCATAAAGCTCATATTCCCACCTATGCTTCTAAGCAGCATTTAATCTGACTTGCATGTCTTTGCGCTGCAGTGCTTTTGGTTCTCTGGTTTCCTCTTAAAGATGATTATAAAAGATGTACAGAACTTCATTTAAACTTTCTGTCACTCTAATGGCCAGTAGGAGGGAAACTCTGTTTGCACATCAAAGTCTAGTGGGTGTAGAAGTGCATGAGATGGCAAACTTCCTGATCACTAGTGAACGCTTTGCTGTTAAGTTTGTGGTCTTAATTGCTCATCCAATTTAGAGACCGTGGATGGTTGGAATTAACATATCCTTACCGTATTTTTTTTCTTCTTTAAATTTATTCTTATCTTTACCGTATGATGCTGTGGGGTCCTTGGTTTCTCGATTGTGACTTCTGGTTTCAAAAAGCCAAGATGGCGATGTGCTGTTAGTTAAATCCAACTAACAAAAGAATTGGAAAAGTTACTACTTTAAAAAAAAAAAAAAATCTCCCATACTTATCATTCTGTATCTTAAGATAGTGATTAACTCACTTAGTAACATTTCAAAGAGTATCTAACGTTATCACAAGTGCTAGTCAGTGTTTGAATGTAACAGTTTCCATTTGGCTTTGTACTTTCAAAAATGTAAAGCTCTGTGTTGGTTTGATCTCTCCAAAACCAGATTAAGTTTCCAAACACAGCGACATAAACCAGCTCTAATGATGATCTCTTCCTTTGGAAATAATTTTAGAAGCTCGTGCTGAGAAGATGGAAGTTTGTTTTGGATTTTATTTCATCTCACATGCATAAAAGAAGTGCTTTTTTTTTTTTTTTTTTTTTGGAATCTGCTGCCTGCTGAGATGATGTATAGCTCTCTCAAGATTACCATCTTGCTCTTGTCAGTGTTGATTGATAGTTCTTCAGAGAGAGGCTCTAACTGGTTGCTGCACTGGAAATTATTCTGAAATCTCACATTAGGCTTATAAGCCTTTAAACTTGGCTATCTGTCAACTTCAGCTGTTTGTTTTTTGTTTTGGTTTTTTTTTTTGGTTTTTTTTTTTGCTTTTTTAAAGGTGTACGTCTTGGAATAATTTTTTTTCTTCAAATAGAGACCAGTCCTGCTTAGCAGTCAGAAGAAGACGAGTTTTAAAAGCCTCAGGGCTGAAGGTGAAGCAGTGAGTAGCTCCTGTCAGGCTGGTGAGTGACTTTATACAAGCAGCAGACTCGCTCTTATCGGTCAACACCTCTCAGATTTCCACTTTAAGGCCAAGAACAACCCCCCTGTTCCTCTTTAATGACTTGTCCTGCACTGTGTAGATTATCAGACGTAACACTGATGACTCTGAGATCTGTTTGTCTCTCTTAAAACCCTCAGACATCCACCTACTTTGCTGCCTTGATAAAGCCGTAAACCTCCTTTGTACACCTTTGTCGGCACTTCAAACATTATGAATCTTTCTCATTTGAAGGATTAATCTGTTGGAACTAACAGTAGAACTGACTTGCAGAGTTTTTTTGTTTTGTTTTTTTCTTAGCAATTCATGTTCAGAGTAATACATTTGCATACTCTGTGCCCTTCCTTGCTCTAGGAAGTGGAACAGCAGCCTCTGAGCATTCATCATTTACATGACGTGCCCTATATTCAGAGGACTGGCGGAGGCCGCCAGCATCAGTGCTTCCCCAGAGCTCATTACTTTTACTAAATGTTGCCGGTAAAATATGAGGGGTCATCTTGACAAACCCGGGGTCACATCAGATGAGAACGACTCCTATCATCTTTCTATCAAACAGATAACACTGCTAAAATTGTAGTAGCGGCTTTCTTTAAACCATGTAATGAATTTACTCTTAACACGTTTAAGTTGGACAGAAAACATCCTGTCCTTTGAGATAGTAGCACGTGTACTGCATGGGCCGGTCTCATCTCGGGGCGCCCCCGTCTCACTAGGACAGATGCTGGAAGTGGATAGTGTGTATCTGTCCTCTAGAGTCAGGCTCGCTCAGTCAGCTCAGCTGGCCTCTGCCTGCTCTGCTGGCTGATCTTAGGCTACAGGGACATACTCGTTCCCCCCAGAGAGGCTGGAGGCACTGCTGATGCTAGAGGAAACAAGGCTCTGGAATGTAAGTCACAGCTTGAGTTCAGTTTTATGTCTTGGAACAAGTACGCCAGAGTTTGCAGCCTGAAACAGCATTTTAGTTCATTTTAGTCTTGCTTTCTGTAGAAGTTTACAAGTTTTTGTTTTCATTATCACCAATGTAGACCACTGTCACACCAGACAGGTGAAACATTTCAGATTCTTTGGCAACCAGTTTTAACACAACTTTAAACACAGTTCCAGTAAATCCACCACTATAATTTTGTCCAAGAAAACCTAGGCTACATGCTTGCACAATGTGTTGTATTCCCAGCGGTCATGGGTTTGCATTTTTAAACTGCGCAGGCTGGCACTTTCAGAATAGAAAAATGCATATACACAGTTCATATCATAGCAGGTATTTTTGCAGCTGTGACATCAACCATTGCTGTTTGTTTGTGGAGCTCTGATGTTAGCTCCTTCATTGCAGCCTGTGTCAGTGTCTTCAGGCTGCACTCTGTTTGGCATCAAGTGCTGTGAAGGGGCCTTCATTGTGCAGACAAGACCACACACAGGCTAGTCACATATCAGCATGAGAACAACTTGCAGATGATAAAACATGCACGCGTGGCTTCTGTATCTGAATTAAATTCATAAATTGCATCGAAAATGAAACAATTAGGTCAACTATGCATGTCAAAGGCAGACAGAGGGTAATATACATCTGCCATCTAGAATATATACCAGCCACAACATAAATGCCACCTTCCTAATATTACCTTGTATGCCAAAATGGGTCTAACCTGTCGGATCATAGACACGGGACCTCGGTGGGTGTTCTGCGGTGTTGTAGATGCTCGATCAGATTGGGGCCTGAGCATTTTCTTAATGGTGGTCCTGAGCTGGTTTTGTGGTGTGGTGCCTCCTGCTGGGGAGGCTGCTGCCATGGGGAGCTTGTGCTGGTCTACGACATTGTTTAGGTTCAAGTTAACATTTGCAATAAATATCAGGACCCCAAGGTTCCCCAGCAGAGCAGTGCTTTGTAACAAGTTAATCCATGTTATTCACTTCCTGTCGGTGCTGTTAATGTTGTGGCAGATCGGTGTACGTTACTGTGCAAACATTTTAGGTACTAAACGCATAGACAGCTTCCTTTCTAATATCCAAAATAATATTTTTGACCCAACAATTTTTGGGGGGATTTTTGTATTGAGTACAGGATCGTTATATTTCAGTCCTGTTCTAAATGTTAAATCGCCACAGGCCCATAACGCTCACTGGCTGACTGTGATGTCTGCAGTTTGTTCACTGCTGTTATTGGCTGACATCCTATTTACCCGTACTGTCTGCTATCTGACAGAATTACACCCTCAGCTCGATGAAGGTTATGCCAAACCGCCCTCCTGAAAGTCACTTTGCAGCACTTTGAGTTACTGTGGCCTGTGCTGGGGTGTGCACTCATTGCTTTGCAATAAACAAATGAAAAAGATCCCAGTGTAATTAGAAGCCCAAGAGGCGTATTGGCCCTGCATTCTGTATGTCTTCCAGTAAGAATATGAATTCCAAGTTTTCATTATATTTTTCTTCTTCCTGTCACTGCATGTGGATGAAATAACTGGAAGCTACTCTTGTCTGTGTGTGAAAGGAAGTTCTTCATCCTGTGAGCTTTTTATTATTCATGCTGCGACACTGCATGACTGCATGTTGTTTTTGTTCGCCTCTTCGTCGAGTCTAGCAATAATGCTCTTTCTTTAAATCCCGAACGAGCTGCAGAACAGAAAGTTTGAGGAATTATAAAGCTCGTGGACATTTTTCATAAAAACTGTGCCAATAGACTGTTGCGCAATATAGACTATTATTTATTAATTGATATACTTCTATGTATCAGCCCAGGAGCTGCTAATATGTCGAGAGTAAGAGGACGAAGGGAATGACAGCAGGATGAAATGAGTTTTAGATTTATAATCCCCTAGCCGTGACCCCTATTTCCTGCAGCTTGACGTCCTGGGGAAATGTCATGTCAGACTTGTGTTGGCCAGATTCGATGGACAGGAGAGAGACGCCTCCACACAGAACACACAAACGTGCACTCCTGCACAGACAAACTCTGATGTCAGTATCTGCTTATACCAGCATTCACTTTTCTTTTCTTTTTTTATAAACATGAAATAACTTGCTTTCATGCTCACTCTTTTTGTAGATGCCCAGTTTGCTGTGCATGGGTTTTAATTAACACTTTATCTCATAAAATCTTCATCTGAAGGACAATTTTTTTTTTTTTTTTTTGCTTTTGGAAGATTAAAAAGGATTACGGAATTACACATTTGATTCGAGACCTTGAATGAAGATGTCTTCACCAAGGTTGAGTCTGCAGATCTTACCAAATAATGTAAATCTGAAACTGTATTTATTAATAGAAGCATTCAACAGATTACTTTTCAGAGATGCAGCCTTTTGTGTTTATACATCTATCTAATGGTGTGATGGCAGCTACAGTTAAAGCTGTCCTTCCCTGACCGGTCAGTCAATGTGCAGCAGATAAGTGGAGGAGCATTTATTTATTTATTTTATTCTGCCAGTCTGTCAGTGCCGGTCTATCTCATTGTGTGGGAGTGGCCTTTGACCCGCTACAGACAAATGCGTAGCGATGAGGCGGAGAGCCTGCTGAGCCTGCCGCACTCCTATCATTAACATGGAGAGTCACGCTCCCCCTCTGCACCATCCATTGTTTTCTGTTCCTGTCCTTGGGAAGAAACATGCTTCATTTCCACAGCCCACATTTGCTTCTTTTAGTATTGCAGGTAATCATGTAGGTCAGACACTCTTCTAAATGGACACTTATTTCTTTCTGAACCACTGTAGACTAAATGCTGGAATATTTTTTTGTTTTGTTGTTGTTGTGGGTTTTTTTGTTTTGTTTTCTGTCACACAGCCTTGGATATTAGCGAGGAGTGATGGTTGTTTTATTAGCCCTTCTAAGCTGACAGTTCCATTTGCTGGATTTTTGCTGCAGTTGCTGTTCAAAGGAAGCGACACTTAGTGGATCACAGAGAAGGGGGCACACAGGTTACTCAAGCAAGCACACCAGGCAGAAGGAAAGCTTAACAGGGGGCCTTGAAATAAATGAGGCTTGAGGTTGTTTCCTTTGACTGAGTTTTGCTTTCCCCTGAATTAAAGCAGTTAGTGTTAGTGATCAACTGATCATGAAATTCTGGGCATGTATTAATGCCGATGGTTAAAATGTCTGATAACCAATACCGATGCATTTTGTTTTTGTTGTTTTTTATTTACCCTTTTTATGCAGGGAAACAAGGATATTTATAATGTATCAAATAACTGAACTTTTTCAGTAATGTGCCGGCAACAAAATTCTATCAAATATGTGTATCAGTCAACAAAGCCAGTATTGATACCAATGTTTGTCCAACATATGAATGCACCACTTTTTTTGCATCTCTGTTTACATTTTTTGGAAACTTTAAAACTTTGTCTCATGTTAAGAAGCGTTAAGTAGCTTCAGACAGTCCCTTTCTTTTTTACTTCTGTTTCTTTGGCTTTTAGTTCTAGTTTTGTTTCATTCTTGTTATGGTCATGTTTGAAAATTGTGTTTTTAATATGCTACAAAGGATGAGTGTGATTAGGAGAGTGCTTCAGCTAAAATGCCTCTGTCCTAAAACCGGACTCTAAAACACCGGTGGTGTTGGCACGTGGGACCTGCTTAAAACTCTGCACCATTCGTGACAACGGCCATCCCGGCCAGTTCCCGCAGAGCCTCCTTCCTGCCTTAGGGAGACTTGGAGGTGGCTGAGCAGTGCAGGTTCTGCCAGCATGTGCCTGACTAGAGATGAGACCCAGTTTTCTCTGACAGAGCCCAACGTCTCCAGAGATTTAGTCTATCTTTTTCATATCTCACTCTCCGTCTGGCTTGTTTTTTTTTTTAAGCTGTGGCTTAAATCCTTGCTACCTCATACCCCATCAAAGAGGGCTGTTACGCAAATAACACAATTTAAATAAATACAATATCGCACAGTTGGAAAAATACTGATCTGCAAACACTATTAGCATTATTTCAATGTAAGTGATGTTTTTGAGACCTTAACGGAACTGAGCAGACGCTGATTGTTTTAAAAGGAAAGGGAAATCTTTCAAGTGCATTTCTAAATTGAATTAAGCTTAATAGTTCTTTAGTATTTAAGTCTTATTAGTCGTTGATCTGTGTTTTGCTGTTTGTGCTGCAGAGGGAGATGAAGGAGCAGCTGGCCACCCTGCAGGACAGTGAGAGGGGGCACACCGAGGCCCTGCAGCTCTTGCAGAGACAACTCACCGAGACCAAGGTACTGTAAGGGCTCTCCTTTTTATAAAAATAATCAATAAAATTCTCATACGGCACTTGATCTGCAACAACCAGTTCCTCTAAATCTGCAACTAAAGATAATTTCCATAATCTACTGTGTATATAGTCTATAAAGCTTTTTAAAAATAGTGATACTTTGAAGACTTAAAGTCCAAAAATGTTCAATTTACCATGATATAAACAAGAAATGCACCATAACCCATTATTCTTTATTCTGGACCAAAAATAACCCCAAAAAACAAGAAGCCTTATATCCCTTATTAGAGGTTCAGCACTGAACATCACTATACCTGTTGAAACAGTTAGGTTTATTTATTAGTAAATCTGCAACTTTATTAAAAAGGTGTCAGAATATTTTTTTTACAAAAAAAGGGCCTTTGCTGCCTTTTTTTCCCCCTTTAAGAGTAGTAAGCCCAAATACATTCATGAGGACTGCAACTCACTTTTTTTTCATTAGCTTTTTTCTCCAGTTACTCTTTAGTCTAAATTATACATATACAAGAGATCAGAGGAAATGTCAGAGCAAATATTTACAGTTGAGAAGTCAGAACTTTTTGATGTGTTTGCTTAAAAAAATCTGTTTTAAAAATAGTTTTCAGTTAGGATCATTTAATGGATAAATTACTTACAAAAGGGATTTTAGACTGTCATCTTGGGCTTGTTTATTATTAGCAGGCATTTTCAAAAAAAGGAAAAATTAATCCAGAAAAATAAACTAATTAGTAAAACAACCATTTTGCTTAAGAAGCTATTAATTATACAACAGCAAATGCCAGAACATGTCAGTTTGAAAAGATTGTATGGATACTTACAGAAGCAAGAAATCTTGTTTCCATTTTAGACATCCAAATGGAGACAGTAAAGCTTGCTCATTACAAGCTGTACAAGAACTGAAAGGGTAAGCTCCATGTAGCAGGTGCACTTTTCAGCCACTGATTATGCAGCTTTCTTTCTTACCACATTGGACTGACAGTTAAGTTTCAACACATAATTTGGTTTATTGAAAAACTATTTAATCTTAACACCATGTTTTAATCAGCGAGCGGCAAACATCCGCTCAATATGTCAGTCTTTTGACCTCTCGCGCACACCTCTCCTCTCTCCTGTGACTGTCTTTGAAGATATTGACCAGGTAAGGAGTTCCAACACTGTTGCAGCCGTCAGCATTATTTGTCATTTAGGGAGTACATTTGTCTTTCTCCTGTTTTTTGGGGGGTGTTTTTTGTATGCACTGTCTGACATCGCCACACAACTCAGCTTGGTGTCCCAAGACCTGCCAGAGCGAGGCTGGCCTGTCCATTTCATTGACTCGCTCCAACTGCTGTGCGTGGGCCTTTCAGCTGCTTCCACTTCTCATTGGAAGCAAGCTGGTCTCATTAGATTTACATCCATTTGCAGAGTGCTCTGCCTGGAAGAGGGCTGCACTGTGACTGTATTGATCTGTGATGCATTTAGGTAGCTGACAATGAAATGTCTCCTCTGCATTGCTTATTTGTTTCATTGAAAGATGGGTTGCAACCGCAGTAGTGTAGCTGGCAGCGTCCACCTTGTGTGGGTGTGTTTGCCATCACAGCAAACCAAAACCACGCAGAGTGGAGTCCTGAAACTTTACTGTTTAGTTTTAGTCAAAATGAAGTCCGAGATTAAGGATGGATGCGGTCCAGTGCATGAGTACCGAATACGCATGGATTAATGTAGTGGTCACTGCATTACTGCACATGTTACACATGCAGATTGATGTGTAAAATCAGTGAAGTTCCCCATTAACATTAAACCCTGCTGCCATCTCAGTCCTGGTACCAACACCAAGGAAGAATCTCTCCAGCTGGTCAGCATTCATCTTAACTATATCTGGCTCCAATTTGATTCCTTGGCTCACATTTGCTGGGGAGGGTCTCCATCTGAAGGATTGGCATTGTGTCTCATTCACATGCCCACCAGGGATTCTCTTGATAATCACTTGCTCCCAGGAAAGGTAGCCAGCCTGCTGTCTCCAAGGGCTGCATATAGCAATCACAGCCTGCTGGGCCAAAACAGCAAACATGTCAGTGTGACTGATAGCTGGGCTGCTGCAGTCCTCCTCCTCCTCACCATCAGTTTTCAACTCTTAACTAGGTAGGAGGGCTGTGTTGCAGCCCACTTTAATGCCATGGCACCCAGAGTCATGTTAACAGGTTCTCACAGGCAGAGTACAAATACTTGTCCCTCGCCTATGAAAGCTCCAGAGAGACATGCCTGCTGTTTGAAGAGGATTGATTGAATTTTCAGGCAAGTGTAATTTAAAAAAAAAATTAAATAAAATACAGATGAGATTTCCAAAATCCAGCTCTTCCCATAAAGATCAGAGGAGCGGTTGAAATTCTGATCAGGCAAAATATTCATCGAAGCTTCTTAGACATGACTTTAATCTGAAAATTTTTTTTGGGATTGCTGTGATTCTGAGGTCATTAATCTTCTCTCATTTCTGAATTGCTCTGTGATGGGCAACTGTTTGGATTTCTTTTCAGCCAGTGTGCAAACACGAGTTGCAATTTTTTTTCTATTAAAGTGATGACTGTTGGAAAAAGTTTTAATAAAATCTCACTCAGAAGTTTCAAACTGAAATCTCTCTCCTCATCTCTGTGCAATTTCTGCTGGGTTTTTACGTCACATCCCTTTGTTCTGCCTCTCTGACACTCCAACTGCTAACACTCAGATGATTAATTCTCTTTGATGTCCATCTTCACATTCTTCCTCTTGAGCTACAAATCATTTTCTCCAGCTCTTTAGCTTCTACTCTGCTGTTCTAAAAACCGCTTAGTTCACACTGCAGTAGCCTCTCCACCGATCTTCCTACACAGGATGTCCTTTGTGACCTCCTGGTCATCTGTTTGGGTTATTTCTGTTAGTGTGTACTCTTGTTTCTCCTCAGCACAGTAATATAAAAGAAAGCAGTATGTGTACACCCTCCCAGGTTGTGCACATGCTGCTCTCAGAGAGCCACTTAAAATCAATACATGTACAAGCTAAATCAATGAATGACTGTTAATGTAATATTAACACAATTTAGAGAACTGTGTAAGCCCTTGAATTATTGGCCCATGGCTAATTAAGAGTTGACTGTTGTGGATGAATCACTAACTATGGTATGAAGTCTGTTTCACAGTGCTGTAATGACATTTCTAAATAGCCTGGCTGTGAGAGGTTTAATTTTCCCACCGTCTTTTGCTTTTCAGTCCTCAGCCAAGAGTCTGCGAGCAACAATCGGTGACGCATTTGAGCGCCTTCATCGATTCCTGCGTGAGCGTCAGAAGAGCATGCTGGAGGAGCTGGAGATGGATACAGCCCGCAAGCTTGCCGACATTGGGCACAAGATCCAGCGCTACAGTCAGCAGCTGAGAGATGTCAAGGAGGGCATCCAGATCCTGCAGGAGCGCTTGAATGAGACGGGGCGACATGACTTCCTGGAGGGTGTAGCGGTCACATCTGAGAGGTGCTTTTTTCTGAAACAGCCCCAGTAATATTGAAGTGCAATAAGAAAATATAAAGAAGGATTAGGAGTATATGGCAGTAAAATAGTTGTGGTAATATTGCTGAACATGCCAAATGTGTGTTCTGCTTGTGCTGACATTCAGGAGAAAGTACAGATTTGAGCAACAGCAGTAGCAAATCCCACAGCAGATGGAGCATTAGGGCTGCAATAAACCAGCTGTAGTGTTTAATCTGGGAGGGACGCCTGAGCATGATTTAATTGAACAATTTAATATCTTAAACAGTCTTGATAAGGTTTACTATAGAGTTGGTGACACAGACAGGTTTATACATCACAGTATCTTTGATGAACCACAGGGTTTCTTAAATTCCCATTTAGCACATAGAAAACCATGCCATGAAGCTCTCAACCCACAGTTTTTGTGCTGATGTTAATGCCAGCGGAGGTTTGGAGCTCTGCAGTTATTGCGCATGCGCACTATGCACCACTCGGTGACCCCACTCTGTAACTTTACATGGTCTGCCACTTCTTGTTGCTGCTGTTCCTAAACACTTCCACTTTACAATAACACCACTTACAGCTGACCGTGATGTAGGGGGCTAGAAATTTCATGAACTGACTTGTTGCATCGGTGGCATCCTATTATAGTATCACCCTGGAATTCACTGAGCTCTTTGGAGCGACTCATTCTTTCCCAATGTTTTAACAATATTTCAGTGTTTTACAGAGACGTTTCTAAATGCAGACTACACGGCTAATGCTTGATTTTTTTTTTTTTTTTTTTTATACACCCATGGCATTAAGACTGAAAAACATATGGACTCAAAGATTAAGATGTGTGGCCCAAGACTTCTGTCCTTATTGTGTATTAAATTATTGTATGAGGTTATTGTGTCACTCAATCTTTATTACAAACTCAAATGGTCCAAAAAAGAAAATCCCAAAAATCTAATAAAAACAAAGAGTAGAAAACAAGAAATTCATAGTTTACCCAAACAAGAAAACTGTATCAGTGTGTCCATACCTGAGGTTAGTAATGTATGATACAAAGTTTATACTTGTTAGGCCTATGATAATTTCATTATCAGAAACACTGAGACTGCAAATTTATACACATTTTTAAGACAAACATTTCACTCATTTCACTTGGACTGAACAATCTCGGTCTCTTTAGTAATAATCTCATTATAAGCTACTTCAAGTTTCCGTAAACTCGCTTTGCTGTAAGTTTATCCACAAGAGTGCAGAATGCAGAGGTGTACAGTATTTCTAAATAAAGACATCTGCACTCTGTCCATACATGCATTTATGTGCGTAAGAGACTGTTTAATTGTGTACAAATTTTTTGTCATTGCCTAAATATATAAATATTTTGTGCAACAGATTTAAGAAGTGGTCATGACTTAACAAAAAAGGAAACTAACATCCTCCACCCGCATCCTCTGCAGTGGAGATGGGGACAGAAGTGAATTGAATTGCAGACACGCTCTTCTGGCAAATGCAGATCCAGAAACAGTTCTGTGACCCATACCATATCACTCTGTGAGCTTACAATATTTTTTAATGCAGTGAAATGGCTTAGCTACTTGACCCAAATCACCTTTTGATCAGATAAAAGAAAAAATGGTTGCACTCTAAATCTCAGGATGAGTCACACAAATATTACAGCGTGATAAGAAACAGAAATTCAAGATCTTAGATACAGACATGTGAAAAAACTTGCTTTGACTCATAAAGAAGAAAAAAATAAACAACCCAAACATTTGAACAGAAGTGCTCAGAACTGTAGGAAAGCCCCATGAAGATTTCAGTGTTAACCAACCCGCTCAGTGACTTGCCTGAACTCTGAACTCCATGTAAGTGCTCTGAGTGATTCATGTGGAGGTTCATATTGAATTATATTGTAATGATGTTTGAGCCCTGTGGCTTGAGATTCATGAAGCAGTTTGTCAGCTGCTTAACGTCAATAATGGCACATTTAAACACAAAAAATAGATTCATTACTTCAGGCATTGATGTTGTGGTCTGAATACCACAGGCAGAGTTATAAGAAAGGGGGGGGAACAGCAAATTGATTTAGACTGTTATTGATCTTTCTTTCTGTCCCAGGATCAAGGGGAAGATACATGAGACCAACCTGACGTATGAGGACTTCCCAACATCAAAGTATATGGGCCCCTTACAATATACAATATGGAAATCACTCTTCCAGGACATTTCACCAGGTATGATGCATAACTACAGATCCTTAAAGTCTTATCACATCTTAAAATTGGTTTGGATGGATCTTATATGCTTTAAGTCACACACCTATAGTGAGAATTCCCAAGACCACAATGCCACTGCTTGAGCATATTTTACTGTTTAACTAAACAATTTAATCATAGAATGGCATAAGTGCTTGGCAGCCTTGCTACTGTAAAGGAATATAATCACAGTACAACCAGTTTGCCACCAGTTGAGTTGAGAGCCCTATTGCAAAGAGTTGCGCTTATTGGTGCAGAGTGACTCACATTGATTGCGTTTATAAATTAGAAAGCAATTATTTGCAACCACCTCCAATCATTTTGAGTGTGTTTTGTAGTCATTCTGAATTGGACCAATATTGTTTGGTGACAGCCCACCAGAGGGCTTTACTACAAAAGGAAATTAGTGGCTTAGTGAGCTATGTTGAGCCTAAAGTCAGAGTTTTCTGCTCTTTTTTCCTGGCTAAATCACCGTGGCAACATGCTGAACATGTAACTTGTTTGGGAGCATGTTATGTTCTGAATTTTGGGTTAAAATCATCTGAAACTGTAATTTTTACAGATTCTGTTTTGTTTATGGCATGTTTTGAGTGCAGTATAGATTTTGTGCTGGGGGAATCCATTTTATATGTGCAAGCTGTTAAGCTCTTTTACACCGCTGGAATTGCAGCTACTAGAGCACACACCAAGAATACCTGTTTAATCAGTGAAATTCATTTCACTTTGATTTGACAAACTAAAGTGATTTCCAGGTCTCCTTTATTAGGCTACGAGACATTAACATTTAATGTTTAAATGTATGCAGTTTAAAGTTTCAGAGCTCTAATGTGCAGCCATCACCTTAGAAATAAACAGCAGCACAGAGTGCACTCAGCGATTTAAAATGCTTACTATACCTCTCTGTGCACTAAATCCCAAGATTAACGATTTTCTGCCATTACTGTTTTGCAGCAGTGTCGTATTTTATCGTTTTTATCATCATCATCATCTGATAACATCTCTAGGGTAGGCAGCACTCATACATATCATTTTGTGTGGAAGAAGTCATGTGACCCGTAAAGCACCCCTTTTTTTTTTCTTTTTTTTTGTAGCCTCAAGCAGAAAGCCTGGCTTAACAGAAAGTTAATAACTATCATTGTATAAACAGTTATCTCAAACTGCGGTTTTACGTTTTGTCAAGCTAATGCAAATAAACCCGGCTGTGTTAAAATTCCTTCGTAGTATACTCCTCAGGCGATCTGTGCAATTGTGCCACTGCAAGTACTTGCATTCGGTCACTGAATGCAAAAAAAAATCAATCCAATCACCAGGCAACCACTGGTTGATTTTCTTTTTCCTCCCCTAGTCACAAGGAGGTGACTTTCCTATTTTTACTTTAGTGTGACTGAGCCATAAAGGTGTTCAGTTGAGGCAAAATGGGAAATTCTGAAGATGGTGGTGGAGAAGAAGTATGTGGTTTAGTAGATATACAGAGTGAAATCAACAGGTTTTAAAGGATTAGTTACTGAAAAATGTTAGATGCTTTCAGTCCTCGCTCTCACGTCCTGCCACTGAATGAGGCTAGACCATGGCTAACTTGGCTTATCAGGGCCCTGTTCCAGGAAGCAGGTTTAGCTAACAACTCAGAGTTTAACTTTGAGATGAGGGGAAACTCCAGGTTTTCTGTTCCAGAAAGTGAGTTAACTTCAACTCTGAGTCAGTTACAGACTCGCTGGCAAGTGTCTCTCTGGCTCCTCCCTTCCTGCTGAACCTGAAACAGCTGACTGACACTCCCATTCATCTCCTCATTCTTTGTCGAAAAACATAAGGAGCAAATTAATTTGTAGAAGCTTATGTTTCTTAAAAAAAAAAAAAACTTGAAATTTCAACTAATGTTATTTTGTGTACTTAACATGACCACTTTTACAGTCATTCAGTTATTAATATAGAAGGATGGAGACAGCAGTTATGTCATGGACTGAAATCTATAAAGTCTGTATATTTCTAACTGTGACGCTGTGGATGGTAATGCAGCTGTCAGGCTGTCAGTTTCGTTCCACTGCAGACATTTACTTTAAATAAAAAATTATCTGTTTTAAAGCTTTAGACACAGAACAGTGAGTGAAGATGAGGCTGAAATTATTTTAAGACTTGAAAACTGAACTAAATGTATTTTAAAGTTGTGTTCTGAACATTTCATATAGAAATTTGGTCACAGATTGAAATTTACTTATTAAATGCTGTCAGTATTGTGAAAGGTGCAATGTCTGAAATTCAGACTCAATCTTTGTCTGAATTTCGACATCTATTTTCCACTGAACTCACCTAAACTAGTCTCTAGTGGGTCGACCCAGAACCAGATCTACACAAAGGCATCGTATACTCTGTCATGGCTTACTGCGTCCAAATTGAAATCCGCTTGCACAGCAGGACAGGTCCAAGATGGATAAGGATCACAGACTGGATCAGTCCCAGCTCCAGTTCGGCTCCAGTTTTTCCAAGCTCGGCCCGCCCAGATCCGTTCATAATAGCTTAATTTTTCCCGACACGCTCTGCATTAATCCTCCCCAAACTGTACTGAAATATTTCAACTCTATAAAAGCTGAGGCATTTCTTACTACATCTTTGTTTTTATTGATAAAACTTTACATTCATTAAAGATTTGAAAAGCTGCCCTGCATTTTTTTTCCAGTTAAATGTGAAACTGTTACTGAACTCTGACAATTAATAGTAAGTTAGTAAAACATCTTTGCTACGGCTGTAAGAGAGCTGTCATCTATCAGTGAAGATTAGATCAGATTACAAATGGTTAAACTGGGAAACATTAAAGCAGGTTGTTTTTTTTTTCTGTAAATCTTATTAAGCATTTTTATCCAGTAATGGCAGAAATAATGAAATTCACTTTAAAAACTGAGGTTGCTACATTCCATCAGTAGATTAAATTTTTACTGAATAATTATCCAAACAAAGAAATGGTTAATCTGTAGCAAAAGCTGTTTTTATTTAATGAAAAGCTGCGTCGAGGGTGGAGCTGCCCCCCGGGGTGTATTACTGTCTGGGTCACTAATATCACAGGTCCATCAGTAAACTGTGTCTGAGCTGTTTCTCCAGATTTTTGTCTTCAGTTTCTGTTACCTACATTTTGTCCTTGTGGGGTTACAGCTGAACAATTAGATTTTAAAAATCAAATGTAAAATTAGGATTCCAGCATCATTTAAACAAGTTTTAAGTTGGGTTAATGATGACAGCAGATGTTCTAAAAACTATTATACATCAGACTTTTGTCTATGATGATGATGACGAAGTGGCCCAATTAAAATGACTCCTCTTCTTCCCTCTTGTTTGTTTTTTTTTTTTAAACATAAATGTCATGGTCAGCAGTTGTTCAACAAACTGAGTTTAAAATAAGCTCTGTTGCCTCCTGGAATAGTGCCCAGATACAGTGGAAACAAAGGAAAACTGCTCGCTTGGCTCTTTGCATAAGTGACAAAACCCACCTAGCAGCTCCTATAAAGCTCTTATTTACATTACATGTTTGTTTTAAATTAGTTTAAAAACAGCACTTTGCTTTCTGTGTGGCTGGCTGTCGCACACTTTTCTTTTTTTTTTCATTTTTTGCCTGTTTGGCTTTCTGCTAAGATTTTAATGTTGTTTGTCCACAGTAAACAGACAAGACATTACATGTTAATCGGAGAAATTAAAATGAGCTGGTTGCTGTCGTATTTGGACAGAACCATACTTAGTCTTTTCACCCTGTTTCCAGCTGTTGTGTTTGTTTTACCCAAGGATAATAGAAGGGCATTAATCATTTTAACTAACTTGGAAAGAAGGCAAGTAACCACATCTTCCAAAAATGTCAGCCTATAATAGGTTGATAATCTAATTTTCCTCACAAATATGGAGCGTAGGAACATCCAACATTAATATTGCTGGGAAGCTTTTGAGCTGCTTTCTCGTATGTAATCGAACCTGCAGGTTGGTAATGTCCTCCTGTGTTTGCAGTCCTGAGATGAGCTTTACCATCTCTGCCCTACAGCCATCACTCAGAGGAGATTATTTAAAATAATGTGCTGAGGATTTTTTTTTTTTTTAAACTCCATCAATCAATTCTCTCATCTCAGCCCGCTGCTGGCTGAGTGGAGACCAGGCACTTTCTTGGCCTCCCTTGACTGGCTGCCAAATGGAACAATTGGTTACGATCCATCACCAGCCGTTGCCAGAGATGCAACAAAGACATTCTTCCCATCATCCCTTGCTGTCACTGATGGGTTAGCAGCAATAACTACCAGATACTGTGCCCTTTTTTTTTTTTCCCCTCTTGTTTTCCTCACATTCAGCAGGGAAAACGGAGTCTCCTCATGTGTCTCCCTGCATGTTTCTTTATATGACACACGGAGGCACTCGGGTTATGAAATTTTAATGACTCGATTGTAACAAACACTGGAGATGTCATTGTGTGAAGAAGCCATTGTCTGGCTGCTGGCGGGCTGCCAGACGTTTCACCTCCATTTATCCTGGCTAAAATAAATACGGGAGAACTGGAAAATTGCCCTTCCTACTCGTTCCTGAATCTGCTACATATAAGAGAGGGCAAGGGGAACAAGGTGCTATGGTTCAGCCTGAAGTGCTTTTGCCTTATAAATAAATGCTTGCAGAGCCATCTTAAAAGTGCATAACTACACTGAGAAATGCCCTCCTACAGGCATGGAGAGCTGTGAGCTGAAGCTGCTCCTCCCATAGCTGTAATTACTGCTTCTTCTCTTCTCATGGTCAGAACTTGTGCAGACTCATGAGAGCACTTGATTTTTGAAGTATTTGGTACTGTATATTCATGAATGTAAAAACACATCATAAAAAAAAAATACATCCCAGTGTACGCACACTCACTTGCACATGTCTCATGATCCTGAAATAGGATTTGAGCTGCAGTGGGGTTGTGCTATATAATAACAAGCGATTACTCATCTTTTACCACAGGCCATGACTCTGATCACCTCCTCCAACTCTGGCAGGAGTGACATATATACAATATACTGCAATGTTGTTTGGCTTAAATGGTCAGTTTTCCCAAAAGATACCACAATATTTCTTACTTACTTTCAGTGGTATCTTGGAGTGTAGAAAATTTGGGATTTATTTGTCCATTTGCCCTTTCTGCAGTACAGCTACCTTCATCGGAGTTTACAAAAATACATTTCAAGAAGAATGCACAGGAATAAAGTTACATTACTTTATTCATTTATTACAGAAATGCACCAACTTATGGTTCATTCACACTAGAGTAAAAATGGCTCCTGGCACTAAGAAAAATCTATGGTTTCCCAGTGATTGCATTCAATTTTAATCGTTTCCAAATAATCAGTCTAGCTTGGACTGGCAGCAATCTCAGACAGATTGGTGAAGATTTAAAGGTAATTGCCATCCAGTTTATAAATGCAGACAGATTGCCATCACGTTGCAATCGACCTGTTTCAGTCTTCACCGACGAGCGCAACTCTGCTATGACACGTCTCTGTGCGATAGGGGACTTAACTCAGGTGGCGGCCAACTGGCTGTATTCCTATACAGTTAAGTAAGTTTGAGGAGTGCAAATGTCATTCTGCAGTTGAAGCAAATTTTTGGTTCAAATCTGTGAGGTTCTGGCTGGACTCTGAATGTAAGTCATTAACGTGACTTTCTGCTTAATGTGGATGCCAACATATTTGTGACATTCTTTTCAGATTTATCAGAGTTAATCACTATCTTATTACAAACAGATTGCATGTGAATGCCAATTTGACCCTATTCAATTACAAACTGATAGCAGACTGACGCACCGAAGTCGCTTTGAAGACGGGAACTGACTGCGAGTGGTCCTGGTTTTTATGAGACCATCCTTTGAGTCAGATGTCAAAAACACAACACAAAAATCGATTCCCTGAATAGTTTTTAGAAACTTTTTAGAGTTTATACAAAAATTGATCAGTAAAGAGTGATATTTCATTTATCAAACTGATACAGTATTTAAAATTTTAAATACAGTGAGAATACAAACACTGATGCCACAATTCACCAAATAAACACCGACACCATGGACAGCATATGGCTATCACTTATGGCTTTCTAATTAATAGAAAGTTGCAACAAAATATGCCGTCACCGTCCTGTGCAACCGCAGATCCTGAAGACAGTTCTTCATAACTCTGCCTCAAGGTTTGGGATTGTTGTCATGCAGCAGAATAAATTTGGGACTGATCAGAAGCCTCCCGGATGGATAAGAAAGATCTAAAGTTTGAAACTTTGAAAAACTTTTTGCAAATTACTGCATATCAGAGTCCGGGAGATTAAAGCCCAAACTTTTTTTTCAACTTTAAGTTTATGATTCTGAACTTGATATTGTCCTTTTTAACCAGCTGTCTGATGAAATCAGGAGTAACTTTTGTTTCATCACCCCGACCCCACCTCTCCTGTAAAGTGACCGAGCAGCCTTCGTGCATTTACTCACTGCCTCAGCATAAAACTGTTCCCACAGCGACGGCATGATAAAGTAAAATGAGTTGCTAAGAATGACACTGCTGTCCTTTTTCTGTCTGGCCAAGCAGAGTCATAACATATTAATGTGTTAGTTTTCTTATTTTACTTTTCTCTCTGTGGCTGACTTCTTCAATCTCTCTGCAGGGTTTGATCTAGAATGAAATTAAATGCTGACTCTCTAAACTTCCCTTGTCTCCCTTTTTGTTTCCTCCTTCAGTGCCAGCAGCTTTGACCCTTGACCCCATCACAGCCCACCAAAGACTCATTCTCTCCGACGACTGCACCATTGTGGCCTACGGGAATCTCCATCCACAGCCTCTGCAGGACTCCCCTCGGCGCTTTGACGTGGAGGTGTCCGTTCTGGGTGCAGAGGGCTTTTTGTCAGGCGTTCATTACTGGGAAGTGATGGTGTCGGAGAAGACGCAGTGGATGATCGGCGTGGCCAGCGAGACAGTCAGTCGCAAAGGCAGCATCCAGATCCAACCGAGCCGTGGATTCTACTGCATCGTTATGCACGACGGGAACCAGTACAGCGCCTGCACTGAGCCTTGGACCCGCCTTAACGTCAAGAGTAAGCTGGAGAAGGTGGGGGTGTTCCTGGACTACCCCAAAGGCCTGCTCATCTTCTACAACGCAGACGACATGTCTTGGCTCTACACCTACCGAGAGAAATTTCCGCCTAAGGTCTTCCCCTACTTCAGCCCTGGCCAGAGTCACGCTAACGGCAAGAATGTGCAGCCACTGCGAATCAACACTGTACGCCTTTAAGAGCTGCACGTCTCTGTGATCGCAGTCGTCCTAACAGATGAATCATCGTTGATGAATTCACTGGACTTGTGTGTTTTCAGAAGATGTTTAAGAAATCAATTTAAAAATGTTTAATAGGGTGTTTGAAATGCTTATTTCCTTCAGTTCGGTGTAGGAATTGTGCTCAATGTTGCTCTTAAAACGCGCTTTTTATTTAATTTTTTTTTCCTTTTCCTTTTTTGGCCTGAAGTGACCATACAGGTACAGCCCGCTCTTGAGCCTCATTCTGCACCTTTAATGAAAAAGATGATACTAAATGGAGACAGTAGGGACCCCTGGGCTCATTTTGAGGTCTGTGGCAGCAGTGAAGAGGGGAAAAAAAAAAGTGATCCTCTATTTTAAAGTAACTGTCTAAGGCCCACCTTGCACACTCCCAGGGGGCTCTCTGCACGCCATATCAAGCTCCAGGCTTTTCAGACTTGACATCCCTCTCCCTTTCTCTCACTCTCCCTGTCCAAACAAGTGGACAGTGAGTACCGGTCACTTGTCTTCTCTGTGCTGTACAGTTGACTTAGCTTTGTCTGTGGAATGTGATTAACAGCACTTGGCTCCTATTTTGGCTTTTGGTTGGACAGCGAGCCGCTCGTCAAGTCTGCTGGCACTTTTTACTCCTTTCTCAGACCACGGTAGTTCTTCCTGCAGGTCATGTCCATGTGTGTCTGTATAGTCTTTATCATTGTGCAGAAAGCTCCTGTTCTGTGTGCACCAGCACCTGAAACACTAATTGAATGATATAGAAGCCCATAGGCTGCTGAGCTGATGAGAGGAAGGGTGTGCATACATATGCTGCTTATTGGTGGAAATGAGGACTTTTGTGTGTGTATATAAAGTATAAGCGGTAAAAAAGAATAACTCCCATCATGCTGGCTCATGTTTATGTTTGATCATTTGTCTTAATGTTAAAAACTTTTTATATCATACTGACTGATAATCAGTTGAATCAGAGGCATAAATTCTCAGATATGAAAATCTGACCTTTTGCTGTTCCAAACTGCTACCGAGACCAGTTGTTCGCTCTGTTATTCTAAATCATGTCTTTTGTGTAAATTAAATTGAGCTGTACATTTTAGGAAATTTTAATTATCAAATAAAACAGTGATGGATGGATGAACGTGAGCAGTAATAGGATATTTCCTACGACTTTCATTCCCAAAGCTGCTGCTGCTGCCGCCGCGACTGTGTTGCATGACTGTTAAAATCCCCGATAATTCCTCCGAGGCTCACTTGTGTTTTTGACATCGCCCCACGTGCCTCAAGTGCTCTTGTTTATCATTAGTTAAACACAAGTCCAGCAGAATCTGCTCTAAGAGGCTCTTGTCCCTCAGCCAGGTCCGGCACACTGAGAGACGCGTGAGGGGCTCAGAGGGGATGTTCACGGGTGTTTGTGCAGCCTGCTGCAGCTATAATTTTAAATCCAGCTTTGGTTGTGGTTGATAAATGCCCATCTGGCCATCCAAGCGTACCCATGCAGCAGCCAAAAGTGTTTATTGCAAAATACTTTGGTGTCAAGCAGAGCTTAATAGATTTTTTTTTTTCTTCTGTGGGAAATCTACAAATGATCAAAAAAAAAAAAAGGATCCATTTGACTGTCTGTTGCCACTTTATATGTTTGCATTTGTATGTGTGTCCCCTGTTTTGTCCATTTAAAAGAAAAAATCGGGGCAGTGCCCCTGTTTCTGTAGGATGTGATTGCGGTATGTGCAGTATGATGCAAACTAGGGTCAAATTTTGAGCATCGGCAGATGATTCTGTGTGCTTGTCTTAGCTTGCACAGATCTGCAGGGGCCTGCGAGTTATTCGCCAGTTTTCTGAATAACGTGGCTGAGTAACACGTGGCGCATCTCACTTACCCGCTAAAAATGCATCCAGATAACTCTAGAGACTAACATGAGGTTTTCTTTCTCTTTGTGATCTGTTGTTATGTAAAATATCCCTTAAGGCGATTTAGAAGCAGCTTGTGCTCTGTACAGGTGAAAACAAAATTTGGCCCTAGTTTGCTGCAGACCCTTGTGTGGTCTGCTTCATTAAGACTTTATGTTCAATATTAAGGAGGAGATTATTGTGAGGTAGTGTTACTGGTGACAGTGATGCGAATGGTTAAAATGATGATAGTAAGTATAACACTTTTAATGATTATTATGATGATTGTGTCTTTTGATGAGGGTCCCTGTGCACCCATCATTGTGTGAACATATTCTAGTGAGCTTTTGCCCTGGAGGTTTGTGGGAAATGTTGTAACGTACAATAAATGACTGCGAAAAAAAAAATCCCATGGACTCATTAACTTTGTCTTAATGTGTGTCGACACGGACTCCGTGGAGCAATAGTGAGGAGAAAGTTGGGTTTGATTTTTAAATTTTTTTTTTTTTGGGAGAGGTCACAGGATGATTTGCACTCACACACTTACATTTTCTTGAGAAATTGAGGACAACTTTATCTCGGAGTATATAATCAAAACATTGAGTCTTCATCCAAGCCCAGTATCAGTAGCCCTTCTTTGCTGCACCATCTGGCATCAGCCCCCTTTTTCTTCTTTTTTTTTTTTTATTAAACAGGCGGTTTCTTTTGGGCATCGAGGGGGCTGTGGTCATTTATTCCTCCATGTGTGATGATCTGTCACGTTCCTTCTAAAACAGCATCATCAGTGTGTTGTAGTTGAAACTGAAACCCTCGAAATGAAACATCTGGTAGGCAGATGAATCTTGTTTGAAATGTAGGAAGGCTTTGCTTCAGCTTGTCAGTACCTGCTCAGAGAGTTTCATGCCAGACATTTTATTGAGCTGTGCCAAACTAGCGGTTCTGTTAAGGTATCCAGCAGGGAGGTGGGAGGCTGTGCGCTCTTTTTCATTACTGTTCCCTATTTTGGCTGAATCTGAGACTCAGGCGTGTGACATGATGAATAAAAAAAGATGTCTGCTGGAGTTCAGTGTTCCCTCACTGCGGGTGAGCCACCGTTTTCAATGCATCCTGTTCGTCTGCCATCTGTGATGCTTCTGAATGATGCATCGTTAAACAGCAGAGAAGACACTGTCATGTAGGTTCTTTTTTTTTTTTTTATCTCGACCAAAAAAAGAAAACGTTCACATCTGAGTAACATTCTGCGTCAAAAACCCAGGAAAAATAAGTTATTTTTGTTTATGACTTTGTGCCTTTGTCCTTTCTTCTTTCACACTCCAAAGCAATTGAGTGTTGTTTCCTCAACAAATGGTGCAGTTTGAAGCGATGCCATTGATTCAGAGCAGACCCTCAGGACAAGAGGCTTCATATTCTCAGCTTTGACTCTGGGTACTTTTCTCAGCTCACTCCTGTGATTAAAGACATTTTTATCCGAGGAGAAGGTGTCCAACCCGTAATAGACATTTTTCCCAGAGGGGAAAGTGTCCATTAAAAAGTCACTCAGCTCTCCTTTGAGAGACCCGTATCTGATTCCAGTCATGTGGCCCTCCTGAGGCAGGAGTGTAGGGTTTTTAATCTTCTAAGTGATGGGGAAAGCAGAAATGGAGGCTCACTTCTGTCATCATTTTTTCCCTCCCCACTGAAGAACAAGAGCTTTAGCCATAATGCTGGTGGCATGAACAGATCCATCATCCATGTTATTATGCAGTTCGTGTTCATGGATTATGTGCAGTATTAGGTTAAATAGGACTCGGCGATCATGATTGTGCTGTAAAAATTAAAACAGCCACAGGATTTTACACCATCTCACTGCTGAAGGGATTAGTTCAACATCTATTTTGTTAATTGATTAACCACTGAGGTCATTTATCAAGCAGGAATGCGAAACGTTGTCTGCTTCCTGTTTCTCATATGTGTGGATTTCTTTTCTCCTGTTTAGAGTTAAATTGTTTGTTTGTTAAATTATTTTTTGCATTTTGGACACAGTGCTCCCATATTGGCTTCTCTTCACCAGCTCCATGTTGCAACCAGAATTGAATTAAAATCCTTCTCCTCACATGCAGTACAAGGTCTTGAATAATCAGACCCCATCATATCTTAAAGACCTCATAGTACATTATTTTCATAATGGAGCAGTTCGCTCTCAGACTCTCAGTGGCTCCTAGAGTTTCTTAAAGTAGAATGAAAGGCAGAGCCTTCAGGCCCATCTCCTGTGGAACCAGCTCCCAGTTTGGGTTCAGGAGACAGGCACCCTCTCTACATTTAAGATTAGGTTTAAAACTTTCCTTATAGTTAAGAATGGATCAGGTGACCCTGAACCTTCCCTTAGTTATGCTGGTATAAGCTCAGACTGCTGCAGATTTCAGGTGAGGATTCTTGTTTATATACCACCACAGCACGTCACTGAACTTTTGTCTTCTCTTCTGCTTAGTCTGTGTTTTGTTCTACTCTCTTTGCCTCCCCCTCAAACAGTCATAGCAGACCCTGGCCCTCCTTGAGATTTTGGGTGGTTTTCTTCCTGTTAAAAGGGAGTTTTTCCTTCCCACCGTCATAAAGTGCTTACTCATAACGGGTTTGATTGTTGGGGTTTTCTCAAGAATGTGTCTGTCGGGGCTTTACCTAAGTTAAAGTTCCCTGAGGCATCTGTTGTTGTGATTTGGTGTGATATAAATAAACCTAAATTAAATTGAACTGAAGTAATAAGTAATAAAAAAAAAAAAAAACTTTGCTGTGCAACTCGGGGAAACTTCAAAATGTTGCGTGTGCCTTCACCATGTCTCAGAAACTGAAAACAGAAAAGGAAAAAAAAATGTTGTGTAGGTGAAGCAGAGGATTACTCATCTACAGTAGCTGGGAGCAGATAAATCACTTGTGGGTGTCTTGTTAAGGCAATAAACGGTTGTGCCATTAGGAAGAAAATTATCTCAAGTCTTGTGTAACAATACAGTATGTTGATCTTTTTTTTTCTCCTCACAGATCACAGCTTCAGCTTTGAACATTGACAACTTCAGGCCTGAGGAAATTCTAAGTGACTTCCTCTAGAATTTACCCACCCACTTATATAAAATAAAATCCTCATTCACTCACAACTCTCTCGCTCTGACACTCACGCACACACACACTCACGCATGCACACACTACTGCACTCGCCAAACTTTAAATGAGAGAGAGAATTGACCTTGTATAATCTTGCAAGAGTGAAGTGCATTTGTCTGCATGTCTCACAAAGCACCTTGAAAGAAGCAGTGTGAAGGCCTCTGGCTCAATCAAAGGTGAGACAATCCTGATACTCCTTCATCCTGAGTCCTCCTCATGCCTCTCTTGTTACATGCTGAGGCACTGAACACGGCAAGGTCTTGTTGGCTCTTGTTGTTGTAGCAGAGTGCCCTCTGGTGTTGGCTCATGGCCCCACTCTTCAAGTTTCGGCTGCCAACTGGTTGGAACAGAGACCTGGTTCAGATGGATGTTACACAAAAGCAAAGCAATAGTAAGACTACCAAAGAAAAAAAATTTTTTTTTTTTTTAGCCTGTTGCATCTCCTCTTGAAAAGAAGTCTAGAACCCATAGGCATCACCCAATGCTGCATTTCCTCCCTTGAGATGCTCTTTTAGGCCTTTTCAGCAGCCACCCTCAGTTGTTGCTTGTTTGTGGGTTTCTCTGCATCAATTTTTGTATTTAATGAATTAAAAGCTGCTCTGTGGATTGAGATCAGGTGACTGACTTGGCCAGAGAATATCCCAGTTCTTTGCCTTGCTTTCGCAGTATGCCTTGGGTCATTATCCATTTGCACTGTGAAGCACTCAGCATTTGGCTGAATCTGTGCAGAGTATAGCCCCGTACACTTCAAATGTGATGATGTGACTGTCACATAATCATCAAGCAACATTAATGGCCTGGTTTCACTGGCAGCCATCCATGCCCGTGCCATAACATTGCCTCCATCGCGTGTGACATTCTGTGGCTTCCGATGAGCCGTTTCTCTCCTCCTTCGTATTTTTCTCTTCCCATCTTGGTTTGAGCTCTCCAAAGAACAGACACTCTTGTTCCTGAGTGAAACCAGTGGTTTGCAGCTTGTTGTAAACCCTCTACATTTCCATTCACAAAAGTGTCTAGTGATTGTAGACTGTAATAATGATACACCTCCCTCCTCAAGTGTTTTTGACTCGGATGGATGCTGTGAAGGATTTTTCTTAAGCATGGAAATAATTCTGTCTTCAGCCACTTTAGCTGTCTTCTGTGGTATTTCAGGTCTTCTGGTGTTGCTGAGCTGGCCAGAGCATTCCTTTTAAGAATGTGCCAGATTGTTAATTTGGAAACTCAAAGTTTTTCTGATCTCTCTGATAGACTTTTTTTTTTCCTTTCAAGCTGATAATGGCATCCTTCACTTTCACTGACATCTCTTTGGACTCCATGGTGAAAAGCGAAAAGTTTCCAAATGCAAGATAAACACTTGAAATCAACTCCAGATCTTTATTTGCCTCATTTGTCATGAAATAACAAGGGCTCCCAGCCCTGAAACTGCCTGCTAGTCAATTATCCAATTCTTTCTGAGCCTCTGTAAATGGGAGACTGTGAATAAAATAGCCTGCAATTCCTAAAACAGTTAATGCAATACTTTTGTTAAATCCCTTGAATTAAAGCTGAAAGTCTGCATTTCAGGGATATACTGATGATATGGGTGAATATGATGGGAAACAAAGTAAAGTGTGATTTATGTTTTTGTTTTTTATTCCACTAAAATTCAGCGTGGAAGCTTTTAACTATTATTAATCACCAATGAAACTAGTGGGGTGGACATATTTAATTTTATTTTGGTAACTGAAGGGGGCATGCCAGAAAAAAAATTGAGAACTGCTGAACTAAAGTGGCTCTGTTTGTGAACCTGATCCTAGGGTTTTTGTTCGTTTTAAACAGATGAGAAATGTGCTTACTCTGGACAGGAAAACCCTCTGACCTTTTCTGTCGAGAGTTAGCAGTCAGCTACATGCCTGTTAAATATGAAGATACAGCCAGAGGACTGAGATGGTTTTCTTTCTAAAACAGGGGTGTCAAGTATACAGCCTGCAGGCCAGAACCAGCAGACAAAGAGGGCCCATGAACATAAACGAGTTTGACACCACTTGTTTAAAAGAAACAAAATCTGCCTGTCAATTATGCCTAAAACACACTAATAGCACCTTACATTTTGTTTGTTTAGCTAATCCACACAAAAGAAGATTCCTCAGTAGGATCACTGACTTTATGAGCCAGGTTTTAGTTTTTGTAGTAACTTGTTGCCAGACAACCAGATGAAAGTCAAACAGATCACAGACAACACAGGAACAATGTCAGGTGTTAATCGGAGAGCTTTAGAGGGGCTGGCTGGCAGTCTTCTTTGGTACTTTATGAAAGAGCAAAGGTAGCTATTCCAGTCTCTGGTATGCTAAGATAATATTTAACTATCCATCCATCCATCCATTCTCTTCCGCTTATCCTGTTCAGGGTCACAGGAGGCTGGAGCCTATCCCAGCTGACAAAGGACGAGAGGCAGGACACCCTGGACAGGTCGCCAGCCTGTCGCAGACTAAAACAGAGACAGACAACCATTCACACTCACATTCATACCTATGGGCAATTAAGAATAACCAATTAACCTAACCCCACTATGTGCATGTCTTTGAACTGTGGGAGGAAACCGGAGTAGCCGGAGAAAACCCACGCAAACATGGGGAGACCATGCAGACTTGACACAGAAAGACCCCAGCCAAGGTGGAATCGAACCTATAGGAGCTTCTGGCAAATTCTAATCTGAATGTTTCAACAGATATCCAGACTTATCAGACCAGGGAACATTTTTCCAGTCTTCCAATGGCCAATTTTGGTGAGCTGGTCTGAACTGTAGAATCAGTTTCCCGTTCCTAGCTGACAGAAATGGAACAGGGTGGTCTTCTGCTGCTGTAGTCCATCTGCATCAAGGTTCAAAAAGAGAAGCTCTTCTGCATACCTTGGTTACAACATTCTTTGAGTGTTCCCCAGCAGCTTGAAGCAGTTCAATAATTCTCCTCTGACCTCTGGCATCAAAAAGAGAACTGCCGCTCACTGGATATTTTCTCTTTTTCAGATCATTCTCTGCGAACCCTGGAGATGATTGTGTGGAAGAGTCCCACACTCATTTAAAAATTGCTGAAACATGGCAAAGAAACAGAAACCACAGGTGCAATGCTACACGGTGATTTTATAAAGTGACTGTATATTCTATTTTAATGTGAAACTGTGGTTGTAACTTCTGAGTAACTAAACTGCAGTACTTGAGGTCACGTACTTCAACTTCAGTATTAGTTAGTTTAACTCCTCTGGAACCAGCTGATTTATGAGCAGAAACAAAACTACAAAGAAAACTAAAAGAATTCACGGTGTGCCCTCAAGTATTGGTATTTATTTATATACAGCTTTAAACAGGCATTATGTGATGCAGTATCAACAGAGTCACATTAATTCATTCTATTCATAATTTTCAAAAACAGCATTTGCTCATGGATTAGTCTTATTTAAACTGGAGTAGCTTGTTTATAACCCACTGTGTAATGATAAATAGCTGCAGATCCCAAAGCTCTGAATAGTAAAGAAAGGCCTTCAAGCCATCTGTTCCAGTCGTGGTTTTGAGAGTCTTTCTAGCACGCCTTGACCTGCCTGCTCAGCCCCTTTCAGCAGTTTCCACATATTACTCCTCACATGTGAATAGCTGCTCATAAATGTGTATTTGCACTCCACTCCAGCCAGTGTTAACAGGTAGACCAGCTGTCTGCACACATGTAATCTGATGACTGTGTCACAAACTGCTACCAATCAGGTTCCACTTTTTTCCTCATTTTGCTGGTGTTAAATTAGTGTTGCAACACCAGAGGTTGATGTGTTTCTTGTGCATGCTGCAGATGACAGTAAAGTTTTGATACACAGCTCCAGCAGTGCCTCTATAGTCCTGATCAGAAGAATATTCACGCTCAGGTTGAGAGGCAGTGTAAAGATGGAGAGCACACACACCAACCCTATTATTACATTCACCCTGAGGCATGGAAAACCCCACCGTTGCCATCCACACTGGCTCCTATGTTGCAAGTCCACGTGGTCTTCTGTGATAAATGTCAGAGATATACCTCTCTTTGGCCTTTCCTGTTCACGTCCTCCCCTCTTTTTCAGAAAAACACATCGGAGAAATAAGGACAAAATCTCCATGGTTGCACGCTGTCGTCTGCCAGCTGGTCCAGGCCCTATGAACAGTGCAGCTGCTCTCTGTTTTCTCTGGGTCAACATGCTGTGCTGGCTCAGGCACTGACAGCCCAAGTTTTACAGGCTTTAAGGGTGCAGACAACTCTGGAACAAGATTTTGGGGGCAACAGTCACCATTATTGCTGACTCCGGACATCTGCGCATGGGCTCGGTATCCTCTTTGAAGGCCTGTGCTGCTGGTGATCAGAAGGAGCAGGAGGAAAAGGAAGGCCATGGCCCAGCAAAGATTCAAGGTGCTGGAAATCGGGCTGAACAGGTTGGGCAGACATCTGACAAGGGAGCTGGTTGTGTGGAAACAGGCAGCAGCCCACACTTCTTCCAGGTTCCATTGCCGCCTGACATTGAGGGCAACGATGACCCACACTGACAGGCAGCAGAGGTAGCCGACAACATGAGACAGCCTGTCTTGATCTGAGCTGTTGCTGTCTTCCTCTCCTTCCTCCTCTGCATCACAACACTGTCCATCAGACACTGCCTTCTGCCTTGCTGTCCTGCGAGGGATGGCAACATGAGGCCACAGCAGTCTGATCACAGTCTCCACAGTAATTAGAGGCACGATCAGGAGCAACACCCCTCCATAGGTTTGGCTGAGAAAGAGCAAGAAGTGCAGGGCAATAAAATCACCTGATGGGGTCAGTTCCGCCAACCAAGAGTTAAAGATGCAGAGGCAACTCAGAAAAACTGCAAAAAACACAAAACACAAAGCAAAAATGTCAGTGTTAGCGAGCTAGATAAATGAATCAAATTAGAGCAGCCATTTGTGAGTAGATCAGCTAATTGGATATTAGAAACAAACAGAAACTAAAGGGTTGCTTTAATAAAGTTACTTGAAATCATATTCTGTCTCTTTATTAAAGGCCAAGCGCAACAAACCCTTCATCCTAAATTATGGATAATGCAAAAGCCCACACCCACTGACCAAACAACAAACACAGACACCAAGCCTAAACCAAACATGTTTTCACACATGCATTGCAGCCATGAACCTTTCAAAACATCGCGCAGTGGAGCTGCATGTGAAAACTCGAATGTCCAAATTAGCCAAACTGGAAATTAAATGGTTTTATTCTAAAAGCCCCCCCAACACAAGAACAGTTTGAGCCCATGTGAGAATAACTTCTACCAGTGCACCAGCCAAAACCAAATGGAGTACTTAAAGTAATCAGAAGGCACCTGATGTAAAGTATCTCCTATTATTTGCTACAGGTAAATAAAGTGGCGCTTCTGACAGTGACTGGTTCTCCCAACATTTCACAATGTGACATTATCTCCAAGCAGTTCCAGCATCACTGCATCTTGCATAACTGCAATTGCATTCAGTTTTATTATTGTGAAAATTGCACATTTTATTCTCGATCTGTCAGAAAACTGTGAAAGTGTTCGTCCTAAGTTCCAAAAAGTAAAATAGCAGCAAATCCAAACCCCAAAAGTACATTAATTATTTCATCGGTTACTATCATACAAGATAAAGAGTTAATAAACACCAGTGAGTTCACTTGCTTAGCTACTGTACATACTGTGAGACACTGGGGTTTTATCCTTGAACACTTTTTATATCTCTTTTTTAAATGTATACTTCTGCAGAGATACATGTGTGTTTATTTGTTTAGTAGATGAAGATGCTTTGATATTACAGTATGAATCACCTTATAAAATGTAAACCGTTATTAGTAGATTAAAGGCCCCAAATCACCCTACGAGGTGACTTTGGTTGTTACAGCTGATCAGACCTGCTTAGGTTGGAGTTGTGAAAGCACTGCTTGTATTTACCTAAGATCTCTTTGTACTAAAGAATGAGTTGTAACTTGTCTGTTAGAAAGCACCAGCTCCTTTTCTTAATACATACAGAGGGTCTTTTGCATTTGTTCAGTAAAAGCAAATTCAAATACATTCACCTGTCAGAGTTTGGGTTTCTTGTGGTGGGTGAGTATGCAGGTTCTCCAATTTGATTGGAAAAGTATGAAAAAATATTTTATTTATTTCAAATGTGAGGCATTTATAATGTGTCAATCTATGAATTGAGAAACTGTTGCTGGAAACTTTTGAAGAAGTTGTTTATAAGTTTGTGAAGTGCTGCAAAACTTTGAGTTAAACAGTTAACAAACAGTAAAGAAACATCTTAAAAGTAAGTTTAAAGCAAAAATTTCCCCTGTTGTTTCATTTTTTTTCCTTTTGGAGGAAAAAAATGTATTCTCATACCTCCTGCTCACTTCTGCCAGCATAATGTTTTGTCCTCCCCATGCTTCAAAATGCTCCCTTAGTACTCACTGTCTAACAGTTTCATCAGAAAACTAATTGAAATTTACAACAGAGACATCAACAGTCAACCACAAATGCTGCTGAAGCCTGAGCATTAATCATGTTCCCAGCCAGCAGATCCCAGGCAGAGCAGCAGCAGCTGTGATCAAAGCCTGTGGCTACATACTGTCACATCACAGCTTTTGGCCATAAATGTATCATGTTAAGTTTCACAGCATCTCCCCTTTCTGTGGCGTCTGCAGAGCATTTATTAAAGAGAGTACTGTATATTACAACTGAACTAGATCAACACACCAACTGTTCCTGTAAGGCACATTTAAAGCCTAACTTGGATGTGGTCAGAAATGTGCATTGCTGCATCTGTACCCACACCCAGCAGTGATGTCACAAAGACCTCTGGTACACCTGTGAATCACTGCTGCAGGGTGAGCACTTAAACCACTGGAGGTCAGTAAAACCAAGATTCTCCAGGGAACTTGGGTTACTTTAAAAAATTATGTCTAATTAGTACTTTTACTTGGAAACTTGATGTGTGTTGTTGACAACACCTTCTGATATTTTTAATTAATTAAAACAGCTCTCAACTTGTGTAACAGGGCTGTGGGGGTACTTCAAACACTGGATTAAAATCCTGCAGTGACTTTATCTAACCCTCACCTGTGACCAAGAAGTCTGTGAAGATGAGAAGGCAGCAGCAGCAGAAACTGACTGGACTGTAGGAGTCGGCCAATGAGGGCAGGAAGAGAAGACTGCAGGCCAGTTTACATACACACAACGCCACTGCTCCTTCCAACACACCCTCCATGGCTGCAACAAAACAGCACACGTGGGTTAATACATAAAGAAACAGGTTTTTTTCATGCCCCAGGAAGGGAGAGCTCAGGAATGGCAAGTATTCTCAAGACAGTGCTAAATACTTCTGGAGCTCCTGTGACATTTTATATTAATGAATTAATATTTTACATGGTCATTCTGGTTATTCCAGTTCCATTGTTTTAGCTCAGTGCGCCACGATCAATATTTTCCTGTTTACATTAGCAGTGAACTCTGGAACTAAAAGCTGTTTACAAATGATTGAAAAGAAAATCTTGGTATAGGTTCGTGTCATGTCATGGGTAAATATGCATACTTAAAAATGTATCTAAAAGATGCTTAAACACCAGCAAGAGATAAAATAAATGCAGTGGAGCTTCTCACTTCTTTGTAATATGAACAACTGAAAATGCACAATAAACTTTGCTATGACCTGACTGCCAACATGTCCACTTCCTGAGCATGAAACTGTTTCAGCCTGTATAAACACTTCCACCACCTCTACCACATGAGCACAGAAGAAAATCTAAATAAAAAGCAGATAGTATAAATGCACCGTGATGTTCATTAGCCCTTACCTGTGCACACAGGAGCCTACAGAGCTGCATGTCAATATGAGCTTCAAATGCTTCATCCGCTTTCTTCACCTCCCCCTTTGCTCCACCCTCACAGGGATAATGACCCTCCTCCTTCCTCCCCTTCACCTCCCCCACCCCTTTCTGTGATCCCTGCACCTGCACAGTGGAGGTGAGAGGACTGTGAGGGTGTGGCTGTGTATGCGCACACAAGGAAACCTGTCAAACTACTAAGTAACCAGCAGCATTAGATGCAAAGTGCATGTCTGTGTTTACATGTAAAGAAAATGTTTATATAAACATTTCTGCATTATACCCAGCCTGTTCATACTGTAGTATGCTAGTTCAATTCAGTTCTATTTTATTTATATAGCACCACATCAAAACAACAGTAGCCTCAAGGTGCTTTATATTGTAAGGTAAAGACCCTAGAGTAACACAGAGAAAATACAAACAATCAGACAACCTCCTATGAGCAAACACTTGGTGACAGTGGGAAAGAAAAACTCCCTTTTAACAGGAAGAAACCAGAATCAGGCTCAGGGAGGAGCAGCCATCTGCTGTGGCTGGTTCAAGGTGAGGGGAGGGAGATGGGATAAAAGACACACTGTGGAGGAGAGCCAGAGTTTAATGATAATGATTAAATACAGAGTGGTGTATAATCACAGAGTGGGAAAAAAAATAGGTGAGTGAAGAAGAAACACTCATTTTGTCACACATTTTGGGAAGCCCCCAAATCCAAACTGGGAGAGGGACCTAAAAGCTGAAGGATCTGCTCCCACTCTACTTTTCAAAGGGTACTCTAAACGCCTACATGCAGCATGTCTTAGAAAGTTGGATTAAACTCCAGATTACTGAGAATAGAAATAAGATTTATTATGCCTTTCAATGCTGTATTTTAATCACTTGATCCTATTCGTGCATCACAAGTGATTAGTTGTTAAATCAGTTTTTTAGTAATAGTCTGTTTGGGGAGATAGCATGGTCCTCTAGAACCAACAGAAAGACCTGGCACAGTACGTTATTTATCTATAACGCCTAAACTGCCTAATTACCTCTGCTCTCTGATAGAGAAACCTGTCACAATGAAGTGTAAGCAAAGTGCATCTCCAAATGATATTAGATGCTCCACTTAGCTTTTCAAGCACATCAAGATGAATAATAATCTAAAACACAACACAGCTATCTTTAGATATATACGAAACCCACTCGTTGAAGTATGCAGTGCAATGATACTTTCATCAGCTACTGCATCTTTTTCTTATCTGTGAAACCAGTGAGGTCATTTTTATAAATAAGCTTTAAATGTTCTGGATAGTAATCCCGAACACAGTATCAGCACTGTGATATCCTTAGTAAAAACAAAATGTTTACTTTTCAGAAGGTCATCTTGTACCCAGATGTTCATCTTGTCTTTAAAATAGCCCACAACACTGCACCACTAAAAAGATCTGTACAGCTTTGTTCTGAACAGCTATGCAGAGCTTAAAACACTCGAGTTGAGTGTAGATTGTTCCAAAAGGGGCTCTGCCTTTGCAGAGCAAGCTTGCAGAGAGTGTAAAACATGCATAGATTCATTTACAGGTTTTTATTTTTCCTGGTGCAAAAATTGATTTTTTTCCAGCATCGACCAAATGCAGGATTTTAACCTCTATCACCCTGATTTTTATTAAGATATTACTGAGTGGGTCTTGTTATTGAAGGGGATAACATATGAAGGTTTTAAATTGAGGGGAATGTTGCTGGAGTGTTTTTGTATGCATTTTGTATGCCTGATTATATTATTATGCCTGATTATATTATTCTATGCAGCTCTAGCATCTCGGATATGCTTTGTATTTCATAGTCTGTTTAAAATTGACAATAACAGCAATAGGATGATGTAAACTACTACTACTACTACTACTACTACTACTACTATAGAACCTGAGCTAAAACTTGAGGGGAAAAAAAACACAGAATTCACCAAATTAACACTAAAAAAGGATAAAAATAAAAATAAAAACTTTGATATTTTCTGAGATTGGAGTGAAAAATTTCCATGAAAAAATTCATCACACCACAGACACCAGCGGATGGGCTAAGATTATAGTTGGATTTACCCCTTTAGCAGGCGAGGAACCACACTGGATTTGATTTGCAACACAACAATGAAAATTTTTGGAAAAACAGTTACAAAAGTAAAAAAAAAAAGTCTTGTAAAGTACTTCGATGGCAGACAAGGGTTGAAATTTCAGTATTTCAGTGGGTGCCTGATAAACAGTTAAAGAAAAACTTGTGATGTCATCCCCATATTATAGGAACCATCTAAACATACAGAAGCAACAACCGAACAAAAAAAGCTTATTCAGAAGAAAACCACACACTCGTTTCTATGTTTGATCCAATTATTATAATATCAATTTTCCTTGTTAAAAATTACATTCAACACCACAAATGAATAAACAAATGTTACGAAACACATCAGTAATGCGATCAAGTGCAAATCTAAAGTAGATTTGTGCGCACAGACTGTGTTGCTTTAATCTGACTGCAAATATCTCCACCTCCTGATCTCATGTAAGACATGGTCTTAAACTGCAGTGAAATGTAAATCTAGATTGAAAATAAATAAATAAATAAAATTAAGTTTAGTAGTTCTTAACTGTACCTACAGGAGCCTACAGAGGGACACGTCAGTGTGAGCTTCAAATGTCTTTCTTCGTCTCATTAATTTCTGGTCTGTAACTCTACTGGAAGAACTCATCAGCAGTCAATTTTTCCTCATGGTTTTTAAAATCTGTGGATTTCCTGAGTTTTGGAGGCCCTAACAACAGATTCATGTGACCTTGTGAAAGACCACAAGAAGCTGCAGCACTCCATTTACAATTCATTTCAGTTAATTGATGTGGTTTTAAAGACTGTGGTGAAGTGACTGTCTCACAGTTTTTCTTTCCTATGATTACACTATGCAACTCAATTTTTGTTTTGAAAGTGTTATATCATAATTATGTAGATCTCAGAATATTATTCTTTTCAAACTTTTCAAACAACACGTTTCCAAAAATTCATGTTTATTTATACTGTACTTTGATTTTTGCTTAATTTAAATTTAAATATGATGAAATGAGCCACTTGAGATAGTTTGAGCATCTGACTAGGATGTCTCGTGGGAGACTCTTAGGTGAGGGGCTTCGGGCATGTGGGATTACATTCCTCAGCTGGCTTGAGAATAGCTCAGTGTCCCCCAGAAGCGTGGGAGGAGGTGGCAGGGGAGAGGAGTGGCATGGGTGCCTCTCCTTAGACTGCTACCCCCATGACATGGGCCTGGGTAAGCTGCAGAAAATGGATATATGGCTGGATGCATGAATTGCATAAACAATAGCCATTGATTCATCCATTTTTGAACCCAGGACCTTCTTGCTGTGAGGCGAGAGTGCTAACCACCACACCACTGCCCCCAATATAAGCAATAAGGGGCAAAAAGAAAAAAAAAATTATTCCACGTTATAGTGTTATTCCTTAGCAAATATAAACTGCTCACATGGTCATAGAGATCTGCCGAATAAAGCAGAGTCTAATTCTATCCATATGTGCTCCAGCTCTGTATTTACTAGCAGTCAGTTCATTTGAATGTGTTTTGTTTCCTCTGTGTGGCTCATTTCAAAGATAAGAGGTGGAGTCCTCTTGAGGTATTCATTTTACATAGATTGGAATGTTTATATGTTTGTGCGTATGCTAAGAGCAAATATAGTTAAGATGATGTTTTAGGAAATACAACGCCTATGTTAAGAAATGAAACTTTGATCACATAAAATAAAGAATAATTTAACACTTTTCTTAAGCTTTTTTTTTAAAAGAAAACTTCAGTAAAAAATGGGAGCAGGATTTTTGCTTGAAATGATGGATTAAAGAAAATGATTAATTAACACTGCTAGTTTAGAGGTAAAAACAAAACACAATAATATAAAAATCCTGTTATAAATCATAGATCATCACCTTATTAAAGCTCAATTTTATGTTGTTGGATATTATTAAATTGTCACCAAACATTCACCCTACTTTTTATTAGCAAAGACAAAAAGCTTGAAGCATTGCCTGCAGCACAGTGATTCAAATAAATATGCTCCCCTGTAGTCAACAGAAAAGGTAAGAAACACAAAGTAAAGAACTACTGATGGTGTGGTATTGGCACCTTTAAACAGTGTACAGTAATTAAATCATGAGGATATGTGCTTTCAAAGAGTGTTTGTCAAATATGATCCAGAAATTTAGAGATTTTTGTATCTAAAGCTCAGCTTAGAATTTAGTATTTTACAGCATAAAGTATATGTTAGACCCACCACAGAACATCACATTCAAGCTCAAGAACAAATGTAGCTTTTAGAACTGTTATACACAGTGTGCGGAGTGATGGGCTGGAAAAAGTCAAAGCAATATGGACAACATTCTGCATGTAGTGAAAGCTAACAGTGAGTATGCAGCTAAAGAAAATCATTGCTTTATAAAAATACCTCAAAAATGTCAAAAATACAAAAAAAGAAGAAAGGAAGCACTGCATGGCTCTCACAGCTGGTCCGACAGGTGTGTTTCAGTGGGGCAGATAGAAGTACAGCGAATAAGTAAATAGTACTCTATGTGGTATAAGTATAATCACACAGTTCAAGTACAAGTATAATCACCAAAGAAAAAAAAAAACAGACCAGCTCTAATTCTTTGTTGGAGTCTTCCAAACCCCTTTCTGTCTGTCTATCTGTCCACAAACTCCTCCAACACAATCAGGAGCTAAGCCACCAAATATGGCTCACGAGTACATTTTAGGCCCCTGAATGTTCTTATTGGTATCACATTATATGACTTCCTCAGGTGCCCCAGAAACCACCATCAAATGGGCTAAAATGACACCTAGCTCCTAAGACACTTTATAAAAGCATCACAATAACATCTAATCTCTATCCACAAAACATAAACTACATATGATATATAATGAGATGCCCAGCAATTACCTAACAACAGACTAAAACCACAGACCAAACAATAATGTAACATGGGCATGTACTGATAAACTTAAATTATTTAATGAGCAAATCTTCTTGGAAAAACTAAAATCCAAACTGGTCTCCTTAAAACTCATTTCTGCTTAGTGATGTCACTTAAAGGAACAGTACAGCATCTTGGTCCAAAGAATCTATGGACTTCACAGGGTGGACCATGAGCCTGGAGCCTATCCCAGCTGTTATAGGGCAGGAGGCAGCAATTAACCTAACCCCACTACGTGCATGCCTTTGGACTGTGGGAGGAGACCAGAGTACCCAGAGCAAACCCACGCAGACATGGGGAGAACAAGCAAACCCCACACAGAAAGAACTTGGCCCAGAACTTAAAATATTTCTTTTTAAAAATTGATTGCCCAGTTCCCAATGAAGCGGAATGCATTTATGCTCTAAGATTGCTCTGAGATTGTTGCAACATTTGCATAGTATTACCTCAAATGGATGTAATAAATGGTCAGTGTGCTTGAAAATATTTAAAATAATTTTTTTAATTATTTATTAATAAATACATCTGAAAATAAATCTGAAATAGTTGCTAAGTCACTGAAATCCACACTGATATTTTTATACCGCTTCAGTTTGTCCTTTAAATATTGAACTGTTACTATCAGAGACAGCAACTTCCATCATCTCCAGTAATAAATGACTTATAAGTGAGTATGGGTGTTTAGATATGTCCCGTTCTCTCAGGTAAAGTGATGGTCAAATATCCCCTCATGTTTTCAGCTGTGAGGCAGCACCTTCACCATCAGCTGAAGCTCTCTCTCTCTCTCTCTGTGTGTGTGTGTGTGTGTGTGGCAGCAGTGCCATCTCCTGCTGAGCTAAGCACAGGGCATATTAGCAGCCTGTCATACTGCTGCTGCTGCTCAGCGGATTACACTTCATGTGTGTGCATGACCATCATGATCTCCTACACACAAGCGGCAGCGTTTACAGACCATGAAACAGATTACACCTGCACAGAACAAATCCCACAGTTAGGCTGCACACCTACTACTCCACCTCTGCCTCTGTGATGGAAATCAATAAAACGCAAATCGAGCTGTTTTTATTATTTGTGTGCACGCCTCATCACAGCGATTCACATGCAAAAAAAAAAAAGAAAAGAAAAAGACAAAAAGGAACAAAAAACAAAAGTATTACTACGACAACAATCACTGTACAGTTAAATATGAACTTCCCGAGGTGTACCTAACGCTGCGGCGCAAATGCGAACACATCTGCGAGGAAATCAGATGCCAGAAAATGGGTTAAAAAATCTGTTCGAGCGCAGTGTTTTTACACTGAACAATCCCTCGCCTGCAGCACCCAGAAGTGAACAGCAGGCGACCCGGAAGATTTGAAGCCCGACTGAGAGCGAGCAGAAAGAAGAGTCTAATCCTTTTTAAAAAATATTTCCTCCCTCGCTGGTTCAGGTATGTTGGCCGCTCGATGCAATTTCTCTGCCTCTTTTTTTTTTTTTGCTTTTTTCCCCCCTCTCTCACACGCAGTTGCTCCGTGTCGCTTCGTCACCGTTGCTATTTAAGTCATGCAAAAGTTAGAATTTAAAAAAAGAGCATTTTAAGCGCATTAATGGCAAATAATCACTCTACTTCGGGTCCGGTGCAACTAAAAGCTTTCACGGCGCGTCAGGATTATCATCGATGTTTGGATTTATGGCTCAGCAGCTGCAGAGCATTTCAGCAAAGGCATGATGATTGTTGTAGGAAGTGTCAGGGCTTTTTTTTTTCCTCCTCCTCGAGCCGGGCTATTCAAACCTGCAAATCAAAGTAAACAATCATTCGTACGCTTAATGCAAACATGCCACTTGCAGATGCGTCGCAGCAGCGTTTAATCACATCCGGAGAATTATCTGCTTATAATATTCGGATCTGCAGAATATGGCGTCCAGTGCTTATAAAAATAAGACTGGGCTGCCATTTTTGTTTTCCTTTTGTCTGAAATTTTTTAATAAACTGTCTGAGAATGTGGGAGAGGCGGCGGACAGACCGAGGCAGCGCAGGATCGTTTCTCTCCGGAGGAAAACGCTCGTATTTAAAGCTGCTCAGGTTAAGATTTGCACAGCATTTGACTCTCTTTTTGTTTTTAACGGAGGAATAAATCAGCAGAGCGGGTACAGAAAGGGGAAAGTTAACGCCAAGTTTTGTGTCAGGGAGAAGTTAGATGTCATTTTAGAGGCAATCTCACAGTCTGGTGTCTGTTTAAAGCTGAAATAATGAGGTTTTAAGGTAGTTTTCTGGATGCCAATGACGCCACTGTGGCACCACCTCACTCTCACTGACTAACCAACTGTACGATTGTTAGGATCTAACAAAATATGCAGCTATATATGTGTATTTATATAATAACAATTCACGCAGAATTAACAGCATGAGGCATCTTATTGTTTTCTGGACCCTTAATAAAGCTTTAAAAGTTTAAATAACCTGTTATTTAGCCTGATTAATAATGCACTCATTATTTATAGTATATAAGCCACTAATAAAAGCTGCAGATTTCTGTTTTGTGAGCTTATATTCACAACCTTTTGCTCTTATTAATTATGCTAATTGCTTTCTAAATAATCATGAATTTCACTTGTTTTAATCTAGCAACAAGTACCCAGGTATAAATGCTAATAAACCCATAATAAGGACTTTTAATCTGCCATGTCTGAAGCTGTAAATATTAATATGTTTAAGTTTAATAATCTCATAAATGTCACAAAGTGACAGCCCAGATCTTATTATATTAAAGGACTTATAGCTGATCTGTAGTTATTTAAGTACCACATTAACCTGTAAGGGTCACTGTGATGTGCATAATTTTGTGCCCAAGTGCATCATTTCTGCTGAATAACTTTGACAAATAATTTTATAACATTATTAATTAAGTTTCATTTTGGCTATTTTCTTCAAACCCATTGATCAATCAAGAGAGACTGCACAAGAACTTCTTTCCCAAGCACCTGCATAACTTGGATGTGTGAGTCTTTTTTTTCCTACCAACTGGAAATAATTACAACTCTAACTTGCCTTACTGAAATACTATTTAAAAAATGAAACTATTGTGGCCAAAATTGGCACAGTCGGCCCTCAAGAAAAGCACTGCAATCCTGACTGTACAGAATGTAAAAATTAACCTGCTGACTGCCTGCTGACGACGGAGTATCTCGCTGCGTTTTCATTGTGTAAGTATGTCGTTTCAGAAAGTGACACAAAGATGTCCAGTGCCAGACAGACTCCTAAGCTGAGGCTGCTGCCTTAAGACAGAAATGGTCCAGGAAGTGAAACGTATCCCCACTGGCATCATTAGAGAAATATTTTGTGGGGTGCACTGTACGCTCGTACCCCTGAACATATCAGTTTTGTTTCTCTTGGCTCGCAGATGTGGACTCTGTTCTGCCTCTGCTAAGCCAAACAGACTTAGGAATGGGAATGCGTGCCAAAGCATGCAATGCGAAATGTTTTAAAAAGAACTTCATACAGGGTTGAAAAGAGAAGTTATGGAAAGAAAGGCCTTCAGGTCACGACTTGAGCAGTTAGTAACTTTCTCTGCCTCAAAAATAGGACTGGTTTCTATCCACATGGTCAAACAAGCTGCCCGATAAAGCAGCGTGCTTACTTTCAAGCTTTTGCAAATCAGGTTTATGCCCACATTGTGCCATCATAATCAGACAGGGGAAAAAAAACAATTAAGGTTAACAGCTGGGTCATTTTCAAATGAGTGTAGCATGTGGTGTCCGTGAAGCAATAAAAGTATTCTGTGTTTATAGTTGGATTACTGACCTTTCTGGTTTAGGCAGTGGCTGTTTTGGGGTCTTGCTGTACTCTAATGTGCAAACTTTGCTCTGCTGCCCATCAGACCCTTAACCAGCCGGGGCCCCACGTGTCAAGGAGGGGACGTAGGGAGAGGGAGATTGCGATCTGAGCCACTTTGCTTCTAACGTTTCTGTTTTCTCTGATAACTGTTCCTCTAGCTAACTGCTGTAATCGTGCGCGTGCCTCTCTCTCGGGCAGCATGCCCATCATGCAGACTTGTGGTTGGAGATCTTAACGAAAAGCCCGACATCACTCACAAAAAACATGTCTAACTCACCGACTGCAACTTGGAAGCATCCTCCCTGCTATCGGCGATGAAGAGAAAGCATGAGAAAACAACATTTTCTCACACACTTTTCAGAAAGAGGAGGACTAATACAGGATTTCTTTGAAAATGCTATCACAAGACTGAAAAAGGAATATCTCAAATTATCACATCTAACAGTCAGCTGCTGCTTGGGTGGAGAGCTGCTGACAAATGTTTTAACTGCTGTTTGCTACACTAACAACAGGCCCACACATAAATATACAAGACATTGTTTTACAGGGATTCTCACAACAATGGTTTCAAACAAGGCAAATCTGAGGAGCCCTAAACTGATTATCTAAAACTAAAAAAAAAACACTCACCTGAGGAACCAGGGATAAGGTATCAGGTAGACCTGAAAATCCTTGTCTTACAAGTTTGAATACAGATATGTCCTTAGTACTGATCAGCATTTAGAGCAACCTTCATGTTTTTTATAACCCCTGTATATTTATTTCAGGATGGCTGAACCCCGCTTTAACAACCCCTATTTTTGGCCTCCCCCACCTGCCATGCCTGGCCAGGTGAGTGACAGTGGTATTCACACTTGTTTCTGCACACTTTAACACCAGACCATAAATCATTGTCATTTTAATTCTTAGAACATTTTTGCTTTCATTTAAAAAATATTTTTAAATGATATAAACAAATCCAGTACTCTGCAAAAGCCACCCTTCATTTCTTTATATTTTGCTTCCAAGGAGCCAGACTTTATAGCAATCAAGTGGTCTTGATCAATAGTTCTCCAGCCTTTCTGAAGGTTTTTCAGATTTTTTTCCCTTTAGACCAAAGATAATATAGTTTGACAGGCATAAAATAGTGTTTTTGTACCAACAAGGTGATTCTTAAAGCGCTATTAGTTGAAAATGTGGCATATCTCAGTATAAAAAACACGAGGAAACTGGACAAGGAAAAAAGTGTCGGGCCTAAAAACTATATCCAATAGATGAACAGCATCTGTAAGTCATGTCCTTAAGAAATAGAAAAAAAATATCAATCTACTGTTTACTGAAACATAAATGGTTCGAGTGGAAGGGTGGCTGTGAAGAAGTCATTCTTAAGGAGGAGAATCAGGGAGAAAAGGCTGAGGTATGCCAAATTACACAAGAACTAACCTGAAAATCAGTGGCAAAAGGTCTTATGGAGTGATGAATCCAAATGAGAAATTTTTGGTTCAGTCATGAGAGGAGAGGAGGTCAGGAGAGCAGTACAACAGCAAGTGTCTACAGCCATCTGTAAAACACAGCGGAGGCTCTGTCATGGTTTGGGTCTGCATTTCAACCAGTGGTGTTGAAGACCTTGTCTAAATTGATGGAATTATGAACACAGAAAAGTACTATCAGATTTCGTTCCACCATGCAATACCATCTGGAAAGCATCTGATTGGCAACAGCTTCATTTTTCAGCATGAAAATACCTGAACAGAAAAACACACAGTAGAACACTATCAGTCATGGATTGGCCTCCCCAGAGCCTGTACCACAACATAACTGAAGCACTGGGATCATCTTGACAGAAAATGGACCAAAAGGCAGCCAACATTCAAAGAAGAGCATGAAATACATGTCTTTCAAGAAGCCTGGAGAACTATTCCTAAAGACTACTTAAAACAATGAAAAGAAAGCTCAACTAAGAGAGTTCACGCTGTTTGGAAAAGTAAAGGTGGTCATACCAAATACTGACTTTCAAGCTTGTTACAATTGTAGAAAATATGTTTTCAGTTTATATATTGTTTTTACATGTATACTTAAACACATTTCAATAAGTCACTCTACCTATCTCCCATTTTCCCAGTAAAATAAAAAGAAATGAGGGGCATCTTAAGACATTTGCAATTTATTGCACTTGGACACATTTTGTTTTTCTTACAGAGTTAGAACAGTTTTGAATATTTATTAAATATGGTGCTAAAACCAGAAACTATTTAGCTTAGCCTAGCAAAAAAAAACTACAAGCAGGCAAAAATAGCTAACTAATCTGTGTCCAAGGGTTTAAAAAATAAAAATACACCAGCACATCTAAATCCTTAACCAGAGACATCTAGTTCAGCTGATCTAAAAAAAAAAAAAAAGGGGCGTTTAAAAGCACAAGTTTTAGTTTTAAAGATGGTTAGCATTGAACCATTTTATAGCTTAGCATTGTAAAACCATAATCTGCTTTATATACACAGGTTTTTATTTATTTGTTTATCATAATTAAACAGGTGTGACATGCTAAATAAAGGCACTTTTCTTTTAGCTTTGTAACATTTTTCCAGTCTTTATGCTAAGCTAAGCTGAGCTAACCATAGACATATATACGTCTATGGAGCTAACAGTCTGTTTGCTCTGGCTACGTTGCTAGAATACAGGGACCAGTCTTTGCACCTGAATATTGACAATAAAATGGCTAAAACGAAAGAGTGTATCTCTGAATGACTGAATGTGAATGAATGTTACAAACCTTGGTTTGAAGTGGTTCGAAGAGGGAGTCATTTAATATTTGTTTTTTCAATTATTTTTTCTGATGTTTTCTGTTGCTTCTACCTATTCAGGCTTCTAGACATACTTAAAAGTCTTCCATTTTCTGGTATCTAAAAGTCAATAAAAGGCTGGAAACCACAGTCATGTAATATCAGGTATTAGCCATAAGAGGGAACCATTTCCTCATGAACTGACTGACTGAACTGATGGCTGTTCTCTTGTCACAAATGTTGTTTTCTGGCTGTCAGCTGGATAACCTAGTATTGATCAATAAAATCAAGGAGCAGCTGATGGCGGAGAAGATCAGACCACCTCATCTGCCCCCTGCTTCAGCCCCTTCCCAGCAGCCCCTGCTGGCTACCTCCAGCCAGCCCGAAGGCGGCCAGCACGGGATATCCAAAGCCCAGCAGATGCCAGTTCTCCACAACCACAGCCCCTCTCAGCCTGATATCGCCCTGCACGCCCGCCCTGCCTCCAGCTCAGTCACAGGTACTCCAACTATAAGTGCACATCAGCTTACACAACCCTAAGCAAAACCTTAGTAGACTGTTGTAACATGCTTTACATAAAGGGAAGTTTGTTTGTTTTTTAATTCTACTGGCATTGAATTTGAGATACTGCCCATCAAAGACTTCTGTATAGTTAGTGATGAAAAGTCCATTCACATATCTACATGTTAGGAAGTTACATTTATCTAAGTTGTATCAACATGGGCACATGTGTATGTGTGTATTCATATTTATTGACATTTCTCTATTCATTTTATTGTGACATTCTTTTTGCTGTTTTATTATCTCATTGGTGAAACAAAGTAAATTTTCAAAGTCCTGTCAGTGCTGTCTCATTATGGTTCCCTCATTTCATTGTACTTAGACTGTAATTACACAGCCTAATGATGGTTATTGTCATTGTATTTTGTGTCTGTTTGTCCGTGTTTTTCAGGTCGTATTCTTGGAGATGTAAACTTGAATCTAGATGACAAGGCAGCTATAAAAGCCAGAGGATTATGGGAAGACTGGCATCTGCGTCAACTCATAGATCATCCTTCCAGGACAAACCATGTCTCAGGTAACCATGGAGATTGTTGCAAGTTTTATTGTTTATTTAGAATTGTTATGCACTGTATTGCCAGAGGTATTTGCTTGTCTGCTTTCACAAACATATGAACTTGAGTGACATCCCATCCTTAATCCATAGGGTTTGATGTCAGCCCACCATTTGCAGCTATAACAGCTTCAACTCTTCTGGGAAGGTTTTCAGCAAGGTTTAGGAGTGTGTTTATGGGAATTTTTGACTATTCTTTCAGAAGCACATTTGTGAGGTCAGACACTGATGTTGGACGAGAAGGCCTGTCTCGCAGTCGCCGCTCTAATTCATCACAAAGATGTTCTATTGGGTTGAGGTCAGGACTCTGTGCAGGCCAGTCAAGTTCTTCCACACCAGACTTGCTCATTCATGTCTTTATGGACCTTGCTTTGTGCACTGGTGTGCAGTCATGTTGGAACAGGAAGAGGCCATCCCCAAACTGTTCCCACAAAGTTAGAAGCATGAAATTATCCAAAATGTCTTGGTATGCTGAGCATTAAGAGTTCCTTGCACTGGAGCTAAGGGGCCAAGCCCAACCCCTGGAAAACAACCCAACACCATAATCCCCCCCTCCACCAAACTTTACACTGGGCACAATGCAGTCAGACAAATTCTATTCTCCTGGCAACCGCCAAACCCAGACTCTCCCATCAGATTGCCAGACAGAGAAGCGTGATTCGTCACTCCAGAGAACACGTCTCCACTGCTCTAGAGTCCAGTGGCAGTATGCTTTACACCACTGCATCTGACACTTTGCATAGCTTTTGGTGATGTAAGGCTTGGATGCAGCTGCTCAGCCATGGAAACCCATTCCATGAAGCTCTCTACGCACTGTTCTTGAGCTAATCTGAAGGTCACATGATGTTTGGAGGTCTGTAGTGATTGACTGTAAAAAGTTGGAGACCTTTGCACACTATGCACCTCAGCATGCACTGACCCTGCTCTGTGATTTTACATAGCCTACCACTTTGTGGCTGAGTTGCTGTCATTCCCTATTGCTTCCACTTTGTTATAATGCCACCAGCAGTTGACTGTGGAATATTTAGTAGTGAGGAAATTTCACAAATGGACTTGTTGCACAGGTGGAATCCTATCACACTGGAATTCACTGAGCTCCTGAGAAGCGACCCATTCTTACACAAATGTTTGTAGAAGCAGTATGCATGCCTAGGTGCTTGGTTTTATACACCTGTGACCATAGAAGTGATTGGAACACCTGAATTTAATATTTTGGATGGGTGAGTGAATACTTTTGGCAATACAGTGTATATACTCTATGTAGAAAGCTAAATGTAAACACTGAGACTGCACAGCTTCATTGGATAAGTTGTGTTTTAAGACTGAAGATGAATTTAAACCCTGACCACGCTGGCAAATCTACAACATAATAGCTGAAAAAGAAAAGAATCAAGGTTCTGCAAAGTCCAGACCGTGAAATGCTGTTCCGTGACCTTAAGAAATGTGTGCATAAACAAATGCTTGCAAACCTCAATGAACTGAAGACACATTGCAAAGAAGAGTGGGCCAAATTTCCTCCAGAATGATCTGAGAGGCTATCAAACAGAAAAAGACTGCTTCATGTTATTGCTGCTAAAGTTGGTTCTACAAGCTACTGAATCATGGAATGTATTTAGTGGTGTGAAAAAAAAGGTTTCCACATGACTACACTGCTCAAAAAAATAAAGGGAACACTTAAACAACACAATATAACTCCAAGTAAATCAAACCTCTGAGAAATCAAGCTGTCCACTTAGGAAGCAACACTGACTGACAATCAATTTCACATGCTGTTGTGCAAATGGAACAGAGAACAGGTAGAAATTATTGGCAATTAGCAAGACACACTCAATAAAGGAGTGGTTCTGCAGGTGGGGACCACAGACCACTTCTCAGTACCTATGCTTACTGGCTGATGTTTTGGTCACTTTTGAATGTTGGTGGTGCTTTCACACTCATGGTAGCATGAGACAGACTCTACAACCCACACAAGTGGCTCAGGTAGTGCAGCTCATCCAGGATGGCACATGAATGCGAGCTGTGGCAAGAAGGTTTGCTGTGTCTGTCAGCGTAGTGTCCAGAGGCTGGAGGTGCTACCAGGAGACAGGCCAGTACACCAGGAGACGTGGAGGAGGCCGTAGGAGGGCAACAACCCAGCAGCAGGACTGCTACCTCCACCTTTGTGCAAGGAGGAACAGGAGGAGCACTGCCAGAGCCCTGCAAAATGACCTCCAGCAGGCCACAAATGTGCATGTGTCTGCACAAATGGGGGTTGTGCTCACAGCCCAACACCGTGCAGGACGCTTGGCATTTGCTAGAGAACACCAGGATTGGCAAATTCGCCACTGGCGCCCTGTGCTCTTCACAGACTGAAAGCAGGTTCACACTGAGCACATGTGACAGACGTGACAGAGTCTGGAGACACCGTGGAGAGCGATCTGCTGCCTGCAACATCCTTCAGCATGACCAGTTTGGCAATGGGTCAGTAATGATGTGGGGTGACATTTCTTTGGAGGGCCGCACGGCCCTCCATGTGCTCACCAGAGGTAGCATGACTGCCATTAGAAGATGAGATCCTCAGACCCCTTGTGAGACCATATGCTGGTGCAATTGGCCCTGGGTTCTTCCTAATGCAGGACAATGCTAGACCTCATGTGGCTAGAGTGTGTCAGCAGTTCCTGCAAGATGAAGGCACTGAAGCTATGGACTGGCCAGGCCTCCACTGGTTAATAAATTTGATTTCCATTGATGATTTTGTGTGATTTTGTTGTCAGCACATTCAAGTTTGTATAGAACAAAGTATTCAATGAGAATATTTCATTCATTCAGATCTAGGATGTGTTATTTGAGTGTTCCCTTTATTTATTTGAGCAGTGTATATACTGTATACTTATATAAAACCCATGTGTGTACTTATATTTCAATTCAATTTTATTTGTATAGCACCAAATCACAACAGTCACCTCACGGCACTTTATATTGTAAGGTAAAGACCCTACAATAATTACAGAGAAAACCCAACAGTCAAAATGACCCCCTATGAGCAAGCATTTGATGACAGTGGAAAGGAAAAACTCCCTTTTAACAGGAAGAAACCTCGGGCAGAACCAGGCTCAGGAGAGACAGGACAAAAGATATGCTGTGGAAGAGAGCCAGAGATTAATAATAACAAATGATCAAATGCAAAGTGGGGTATAAGCAGAGTAAAAAGAGGTGAATGAAAAGAAACACAGTGCATAATAGGAACTTCCCAGCAGCCTGGGCCTATTGCAGCATAACTAAGGGATGATTCGAGGTCACCTGATTTTAAATTCAATTTTGGATTTAACAGGGAGTCAGTGAGGAGAAGCCAATATGGGCGAAATATGCTCTCTCTTTCTAGTCCCTGTCAGTACTCCAGCTGCAGCATTTGTATCAGCTGAAGGCTTTTCAGGGAGCTTTTAGTACAGCCTGATAATAGTGAATTACAATAGTCCAGCCTAGAAGTAATAAATTACATGAATTAGCTTTTCAGCATCACTCTGAGACAGGATGTTTCTAATTTTAGAAATATTGCGCAAATGCAAAAAAGCAGTCCTACATATTTGTTTATTTATTTAATATATATAATATATTTAATATATTTCAACTTAAAATGCTGGCATACACAGACCTGATGAGTAAATATTAGGAAATATTAAATTTTTAAAAATTATACCCTTCTGTGGTGTTATTACAAAATATATTATTGTTTTTTATCCTCTCTGGATTTATATCAGCTTAAAAGCAATAACTTTGCAATCCTGTCTTCACTGTTCCTCCCATTAGGTGTGGCACTGGCATCCAGAACAGGCAACCTCAGCACCTCAGAGATCATCACCCCCACCACGCCCACCTCAAGCAGCCACAGCCGGCTGGGTGGAGCTCCCTCCCCTCACCTCATCTCAGGGTTGACCAGCCATGGGATGGAGCCTGGGAAACACAGCGGTGGACTCGTGGGACTTCTTGGTCCTCCTCCAAAGGAGGAAAGAGGACGTAAGAAAATAAAGGCAGAGAATGGGTCATCTCTTTTAGTGGTGCCCTACCCATTCCTAGCCTCAGGCAATGACCAGTCCTGCGTCACCATCACTGCCAAAGAGGGAAAAACCTACAGGTAGGAAAGGATGTATTTTTACAACAGCTTGTTTCATCTCAGCAATAATATAAAATAGAATTTCCTTATAGTTTTAACATGCAGAGCAACTTTGGTAAACTCAAATTACTTTTACTTAAAGTAATTACGATTACTTTTGGTAATCTCACTTTTGCTGGAAGAATATTGAATACTGGATGCCTGTCTCATCTTTGTGTGCCCTGTTTGTCCCTCTGTTTTCGATACAGGTGTAAAATCTGTCCGCTGACCTTCTTCTCTAAGTCAGACATGCAGATTCACTCCAAAACACACACAGAGGCGAAGGCTCACAAGTGTCCTCACTGCACTAAGTCCTTTGCGAACGCGTCCTACCTAGCCCAGCACCTGCGCATACACCTGGGTGTCAAACCATACCGCTGCACCTACTGTGAGAAATGTTTTCGCCAGCTCTCCCACCTGCAGCAGCACACCAGGTCTGACCCTTAAAAAAGTTACAGTGTGTGTGTGTGTGTGTGTGATGTGTGTGTGTGTGTGTGTGTGTGACAGTTGGTTTTGTAATTATGTTGTTATCCACTAAAAGCATAGAGAACATATATTCTGTTGTGCGGCATCAGTCCTCTTAATAAGACAGCTGGATCTGTCCCCTACAATTTACTGGTTCTTAATTAGCATAGCTAAGCTAACAAAATGTAAATTACATTAGAGTAAATATATACTTGAAATTGACATATTTATTTTGTGCTTAGAGTGAACTGACTTTAAATAGTGGTAACTTTTGGTATGAGCAGCAGCTGACATTTGAGGCTTTTGTACAACCCAGTATTCAGAAAAGTTGTGATATCCTATAAAATGTACAGTTATACACTCACTTTATTAGGTCTTCAATTAATTCTTCAATTACTTGTAACACAAATATCTAAAACGAATAGTATTGCATTTTGTATGTATTCATTTTGTTTTCTTTGTTTGTTTTAAACATACTTACATACTAAAAATCAGATAAGGGTAGCATTACACAAACACTATTATCTTCTCCTACATGATCATATTGATTTGTAAATAACTGGACATGAATAACCTGAGTTTACTAGATATTATACTACAATACATTTCTAATTAGGCAGCTCATTCTCTTTCTCTTAACAATACTTTGTTTAAAGATATCTTCCAAGATGAGCTCTACAGATTATCTATAGGCTCCTCTTGTTAGTTTCTTTCCTTTTATTTTATTTCTTTAATTGTGTTATTTTTCACATAAATGTAAATGTATTGTAGCAATGCTAGAGTTCACAGGCGGGGCAAAAATCAAGAAAGAAAAAAGAAAAAGGGGGAGAAAACAGGGAGAAAAAGATAAGAGGACAGAAAGGACAGAGCACAAATAGAAAACCACAAAGGTTCACCAACTGCTGCACCAAAAGAAATTAAATTAAATTAAAATTAAACACATACAAAAAATAAACCGTACCTGGAAAAAAAAACTTGAAAAAAATATGGCTACACAAACCAACAATCTTGTGTTGTGGTGTGTGTAAGAGAATATGAATGTCTGTACTCAATAATGAGGGCGGAAAGCCACAGCAACACCCCCCAGAAGCCAGAGAGAAAGATAGAGAAGGCAGATAGAGAACGATAGATAGAGATAGAGGAAGATCCAGGAGACCCGGGCAGCCCCCAAGAGCAATGAAGACCCATGGCCACACAGTCCAATGACTGCAGATGGGCTACAGCAACAGAAGGCCACACCAGGTGCCACTCCTGTCAGACAAGAACAGGAAACCGAAGCTACAATTTGCATAGGCTCACCAAAACTGGACAACAGAAAAGTAGAAAAATGCTGCCTGTTCTGGTTGGATGGTAGGGACAGAATATGGCGTAAACAACATGAAAGCATGGATCCATCCTGCCAACAGTTCAGGCTGGTGGTGGTGTAATTATGTGGGAGGCATTATCTCTGGCACACTTTTGGCCTCTTAGGATCATCTTCTGATGGCTGCTTCCAGCAGGATAACGCATGTCAAAAACTGGTTTCTTAAACATGACAAGAGCAAAAGGGGGTCCAACCAGGTGCTAGCAAAGTATACATAATACAGTGGTTGCTGTGTGTGTGTATACAAAGAAAATGCATTGTTTTTCAAATCACTGAGCAAATGTCTTAGTTCCAAAATGACAGGGTGAGACTGAGAAATGGTTTTGTTTATTGTTCATTCTGAATTCGATGTGCGCATCAAAAGACTGAAAAGATGTGTAATGCTAAAAATTAATCACCTCATGGAAAATCTCAAAACTAATTAGGTTTAATGGCAATGAGTCATGAACATGATTACATAAAGAGCATTCTCAAGAGGGCAAACCATCAGAGTTCCACAGGGGTTTAGCACAAAGTGAGAATAACAGGTTAGCAAGGTGTATTGAGCATGGAGTTTTAATGTTATAAAGGCAGTTTAATTTTTAACCATGAGAGATAATTAAACATGCTGGATACATTCCCTGGACCAGAGAAGGTTATGTTCAGTTTCTGTGTACCGGCAGCTGTAAAACCACCAGCAGGAGTTCTTTATGAGCGGTATAGATTTTCTGCTGAGGGTGGAGGTTTTATATATGCAAATCTGCTGACTTGTTACTGTGCAGTTACTGTGGTCCAAACTGTGTTTATTTGTATTTATAATACTATGCAGTGGGGGAAATAATTATTTGATTCCCTGCTGAATTTCCAAGTTTGTGCACTTATAAAGAAATGACCAGTCTCTAATTTTTAAGGATGTTTAATTTTAATGGTCAGGGAGAATATCAGCCAAAAATCAGGGAAAAAAACCCACATTACATAAAGGTCGTCCTGCCTTCTTGAGCAGAAGGACCCCGCAGGCACTGCTAGATTTCAATCACAAGCTCCTCCCATGTAATAATAAAAACGCCTTAGACTTATATAGTGCTTTTCACGTTACTCAAAGCACTTTACAATTCTGTGAACTATTCATTCACACCTCAATCATACTTGGTGGTGGTAAGCTACTAATGTAGCCACAGCTGCCCTTGTATGGAGCTCCAGGCCAAGGACGATTGCTGATCATTTCATAGGTCTTCCATTTCCTAATAATTGCACCAACAGCTGTTACCTCCTCACCACGGTTCTTACTGATGGCCTTGTACCCCGTTCCAGCCTTGAGCATGTCTACGGTCTTGTCCCTGATGTCCTTTGGCAACACTTTGGTCTTGCCCGTGATGGTGGGGAGGTTGGAATGGAAGAAATTGATTCTGTGGACAGGTTTGCTTTATACACATAACGAGTTGAGATCGAGAATATCTGTAATTGACTGATTGATTGATTGTAATCTGTGTGCCACATGGGCACACAGCCAGTCTGTGTTAAAATAAAACTACCATAAAAGTTAGAAACTGTTTATTTCTTTGTAAGTGAGCAAACTTACAAATTCAGCAGGGGATCAAATAATTGTTTCCCCCACTGTAAGTTATGTTCCAAACGCTAAAGTGACATTTATGTCACCTTTATTTTACTGTCAGATCCGAGTGCACTCTTAACCCAGATATTAATTGTAATTAAACTTTTTAGTAATCATTACTTATTCTTATTGTTTGGTAAAAATGTTGTCCCATTACTAAATCAAATTAGTTAACTGTACTTTTCTACTAAAATCTAGAGTGTAATCAACATGTTAAGCAGAGATTACTAAAAATATTATGTTTTTGAAGTGAAGGGGTGGGACATATTCAAACTTAGTCCCGCTGCAACATGCACCCCAGCAAGTTCATGGGCTTCGGAATGGTAATCTGCATTATCTAATGCAGTTCAATGCAACAGCTCTGCCACAATTTTTATTTCTTAAGAAAGTTTGTAATGTTCAGTTTACGTTATAAGAGACATCAATGTCCTGCCACGTGTTGCATTCAATACAACTTGAACATCAAAAGGGTAATTAATTACACAATTACTGAACCCCAAGTTGCTCTCCGACACAAGCGTCGGAGTATGAATGTGTGTGAATGTTAGACAACACTGAAGTGCTTGTATGAATGGGTAAATGTAAACGTGTTGTATGAGGGCTCAGTCAGAGTAGAAAAGCGCTGTATAAGAACTAGTCAATTTAACAAAATATAAATAGCTTTAAATGCTAAATTACTTATTTGCTTTACACGTAAGTTTAGCTTAAAATAGTAATTTCATACAACTCACTCTTAACCCAAATTAGTTGAGTTTACTAGAAAATTGCGTGGAAACCCGTTGCCTAAAACCAATTACTAAAATTGATTAGCTCACATAAATAGGAAGAAATTTATATGAGCTAATCAATTTTAGTAAAGACTGCTAAAAATGTTTAGTTTCATCTTTATGTAAAAACTAGAATGGTTTAAGGCAACGGGTTTCCACGCAATTTTCTAGTAAGCTCAACTAATTCGGGTTAAGAGTGTGCAGTTATTGAGTATCATGTTGAAGTGGTTTCAGTTTACAGTTTAAGAGCTCTTTCAAGGAGCTGTTGCATTAAAAATAAATGGCAACATTAAAAGCAGTATAATGAATATATAAACAAGATTGATCATTTTCTTTGGCATCTGTGTTTTGCTGTCATTTTTCCCCACTCTCAGATGACCAGGCTAATCTGACTGAAGTAGGTGGCACTTGATCAGTTTATTTTTGTGCAGAAGAATCAAATGCAGATGTCCTTGTAACCTGAGTAGTCATATGAATTCATTTATAATTAAGTTGCTTGCACATGCCCTCAAATTTCCTGTCTGACCTCCTGGCTCATTGTGTTCATTCCAGAATCCATACAGGGGATCGGCCTTATAAATGTGCTCATCCTGGATGTGAAAAAGCTTTTACTCAACTATCTAATCTGCAGGTAAACATGAACTTCAACAGATAGTAAGGCACTGCCTTTTTCAAACATGTCTGGCAACCACTTTTGTGTGTACGTTTGCTTTTCTTTTCTTTCTGAAGTCACACCAGAGGCAGCACAACAAAGACAAGCCCTTCAAATGTTCCAATTGCTACCGTGCCTATTCAGACTCTGCCTCGCTTCAGATCCACTTGTCTGCACATGCCATCAAAAACGCCAAGGCCTACTGCTGCAGTATGTGTGGCAGGTCATACACCTCTGTGAGTTTCACGCCCACCCCCCGAGTCATATTTTTAAGTCTTAAATTAAGGGGCAGCAGTCATACCTAAAGGCTTTTATCTGCTTCTTTCCAGGAGACCTACCTTATGAAGCACATGTCTAAACACACAGTGGTGGAGCATGTGGTGTCTCATCACTCCCCTCATCACAGGACAGACTCTCCCACCATCCCTATACGGATCTCCCTCATCTGAGCCCTTCACACGTCTCCTGCCCTCCAGTTTTCTGTGACAATGTCACTTTGGTCCTCCGACGAACCACACAACCCATTAACAGGATCCAAAAATGTGCCAGATTGCCAGTATTTTGTGAAGAGGTGCTCTTTTAATGAGTATATCCTCCTGTCCTTCCTTGCTGACCAGATAGTATTATGGGTGGGGGTGGGGGTGAGGGGCATCCAAAGATGATTTCTCAGCACTTTCGGGCCTGAAAATGACAGGCCTAAAATTTCATTTTTCTATGTGACTTCATGGGAAAAAAAATTTGCTCCAGGCAGCTACATGGAAAATCTTTTTAACCTTTTTTTGTGTTTCACAGATTTGTCTTTTTTATACAGTCCTTTACTTTCTTTACTCGAATCTTTACAAAATAAGTATATTTGCATCAGAAATAGTCTTCCATTAGCTGGGTGGCCAAGTTAACATAAAAGTGGATGCTTATATAATCTGTAGCTGTTAATGTATCTCATGCCACTTCTGTCATTAACCACATGACCATAATACACACATTAATTATGTGTTAACATTATTATGTCATTTTCAGCCTGCTGCCAAGTTCAAGCTGACCCACTCTGACTCATTAGCAGATTTAATTTTAATTTAGATTTTTTTTTTTTTTTTTTGCAGAGTTAAAATATGCTCAAGGCAATCCCAGAGAACTCAGCTTAATCTGGTAAAGGTTTAAAAGTCACAAATGATGAGGACTATTCTGAAGTGTGTCAGGTAAAGACACTAAATAAACCTCCATGCCACTGAAAAATGAAATATAAACTGTTGTGCGAGGGATGGACAAGGTTCTGCATTCAGCAGTGTTACAAGTATGAGGGGCAGTGTTTTGTTTTTTTTACTCCACCTGTAAAAAAGCAAAAATCCTCACCTGATTTAAATTTGGTCACTGTCACCTTCAAGATTATCTTCTTATTCACATCAAGGCCACTTCCTATGCTCCTGCTAATTTTGGATTGCTCTCTGTAAGTACTCACATGTTTCCAGTGCCACAGTTTAGGTTACTACCATGACCTAGATGACTGAGACTCTACACACACACACACACACACACACACAGTTCAGGTTGTTTACAGTGAATGTTCTCTTTAGACCTCTCAGAAAGTCACAACTAAACTCTGTGTTTGCATATCTGATTCTGTGTCACGAATTCAAGGTGTACAACCCAGTGAACGTGTGAAATAGAGGCGTATACTCATGCTCTGAACCTGTTGCACTACCTTGGGGTTTGAATACTTCCACTGAAGACTAATGATTCTCAACATGAAGGTCCAGGTGACATGTATAATATCTGTGGCGTTGATGAGCACTGCAGATGGTCAGAACAGGGCTTACAGGCCAAAATGGAACTAGTGCCATACTTCACAAGTAGATGAAGAACACAGTGGCCAAATTTAAAAGAAGATAGGTGTTTGCTTCTTATAGGCAGAGTTATAAAATCTAATGATCACACATTGTAACCCCAAAATGTGTTACTCTCGTTTAAGTTAAAATATGCCTGTATAATCACTTATCTTGCCAAATCTATGTTTGGGGGGGGGTGTCTTTTTTTCTGTTGTGTGCACTTTGTTTTTTTCAGCATTTGATCTGGTTTTAAGATGAACAAATGTAGTGGCAAGACTTACACCACCATTGTGCTGCAGACAGATTTTTTTTTTACTCTCCAGGAAAAGGTTTGAAGTTTCTTCCTTTTGGTTGTGTAATGAAAGCATCGACTTTATTTGAACATGAATTTTTCCATTGATTTATGAATGAATATTTTGTCATTTTATATCCATTTAAGCCTTAACTTTGTTACAATTCTACATTTCATTTTGCTGTTCATTTTACATTTGCCTTTTATGTTATAGCATGACATATACTGTAAATAAACTATACCTACTGTCAACCCATTTTATAGTAAATAGTTGCAGAAGTCATTTTTTCCCCTTAGCTTTTGTGGCTGCATGTAAATGAGCAAAAATAAATCAGGTCAGAGGAAACAGTTGCGGCCTTACATGCCTCTCTGCAGCTTCACACTACCTGCCCCCCCCCCCAAAAAAACCAAAACCCTGTCACTTGGGTCTTTGTTGTGTCTAGACAGAACATAGCAAAATGTATGGTGTGAAGCATCTTGAGGCAACTGCTTATTATTATTCAGCACTACAAAAATAAAATTGAATTGAACTGAATATAGCTGCACTGAACTAAACAAATACAAACTAATTCTGGTGTTTTGTAACTGAGAAACTCATTTAGGGTAGTGCTAATAAAGGATGACTGTACTGCAAATAAACACTACTGTTTCGCTTATCTTATCAGTGCTCATAAATGAAGTCACGCGGTCCCCTTCAAACAAAATCACCTGTGCAAGTATTTGAGTCAGTCAATACAAAAGTATATTAGTGTTCATAGCAAAATGTGATCCCAAGTTGTGGATTTAAACTTCACTCATCTTTGTTTCTCACACTTCATGACAGACAACTTGAGATGGCGTTGTCACCTGGAGTTGACTCTCACTGCGGTATTGTACCACTTCCTGTTCTGGAGCACAGTGGTGTTTTGCTGTATAATCTGTGTAGCTCAGTTTATCTAGATAACTATATGTTTCATTTTAAAATGTGCTGGTACTTGTTTAAGTTATCACGCGCCAATTGATCTTTCAGAGTTAACTTCAATAGTTACTTCCTCATCAATGTGTTTATTAGATCCCATTCCTATAGACTGATCAAAGAAGTCCTTCCATTAATTGATGCTTCAGTCTTAAATATGAACAATCTATTTTTATTAGTTTGCTATGTACCACAGGCTTTCAAGGTGGAAGTAATTAAACCCTTATTTAAAAAGCCATCACTTGACCCAGCTGTCTTAGCTAATTATAGGCCAATCTCCAACCTTCCTTTTCTATCAAAAATTCTTGAAAGAGTAGTTGTAAAACAGCTAACTGATCATCTTCAGAGCAATGGTTTATTTGAAGCATTTCAGTCACGAGAATTTCAGTCACGTTTCAGAATTCATCCATGGCCTTGTCCTGTTAGACCTCATTGCAGCTTTTGATACTGTTGACCATAACATTTTATTACAGAGATCAGAGAATGCCATAGGTATTAAACATGCCATAGATACTACACTGCAGTGGTTTGAATCATATTTATCTAATAGACTCCAGTTTGTTCATGTAAGTGTGGAGTCTTCTTCATACTCTAAGGTTAATTATGGAGTTCCACAGGGTTCTGTGCTTGGACCAATTTTAGAAATTAGAATGCATTGCATACATTTTCATTGTTATGCAGATGATACCCAGATTTATCTATCCATGAAGCCAGATGACACACATCAATTAGTTTAACTGCAACAATGTCTTAAAGACATAAAGGCCTGGATGACCTAATTTCCTGCTTCTAAATTCAGATAAAACTGAAGTTTTTGTACTCGGCCCCACAACTCTTAGAAACATGATGTCTAACCAGATACTTACTCTGGGCGGCATTACTTTGGCCTCCAGTAACAATGTGAGAAATTTTGGAGTCATTATTGACCAGGATATGTCCTTCAATGCACATATTAAACAAATATGTAGGACTGCTTTTTTGCATTTGTGCAATAAAATTCTTCTTCTCACATACAAGGTCTTGAATAATCAGGCCCCATCTTATCTTAATAGAACAGAATGCCTTTATTGTCATTATACTAAATGTACAATGAGACTGACGGGCCACTCCTGTTCAGTGCCATGCTGTAGAAAGTCACACTTCCTAAAATATAAAATAGAACTTCTAAAAATATACAGAAAATAAAATAGAATGTAAAAAATAAGTATATACCTATAATAATGAAGATGGGTTAGTATTGCACTTGGTGAATGAATATTGCACTAGTGAATGAATGTTGGACATTGCACATTATATGGGTGATAGATATTGTCTTTAGTATTAATGATATAAATATTGCACAGAGATGTGAGTATTGCACAGTTAGAGTGGGTGCGTGTGTGAGTTCAGGGTGGTGAGTGCTTTGGCAATGAAACTGTTCTTGAATCTGTCTGTTCTGACTTTGATGCACTTGTAGCACCTGCCAAAAGGCAGCAGGTCAAACAGTTCAAAGCCAAGAAAGACCTCACAGTACCATATCACCCCAATAGAGCACTTCCTTCTCAGACTGCTGGCTTACTGGTGGTTCTTAGGATACTTAAGAGTAGAATGGGTAGCAGAGGCTTCAGCTTTCAGGCCCCTCTTCTGTGGATCCAGCTCCCAATTTGGATTTGGGAGATTTGGATTCTGGCTCTCCTCCTGTGTGTCCTTTGTCCATTTTCCCTCTCCTCAGCCCCAACCACTCACGGCAGATGACTGCCCCTCTCTGAGCCTGGTTCTGCTGGAGATTTCTTTCTGTTAAAAGGGAGTTTTTCCTTCCCACTGTTGCCAAGTGCTTGCTCATAGGGGGTCGTTTTGACTGTTGGGCTTTCTCTGTAATTATTGTAGGGTCTTTACCTTGCAATATAAAGCACCTTGATGTGACTGTTTGTTGTGATTTGGTGCTATATAAATAAAAATTTAATTGAAAAATTGACTTCAGACAGACCAGTACTGTGTTTAGATAATCTCCTTTAAAGAATAAATGGTTTAGGGTTGGTTAAAAATATCTGCACAGGTGATTCTTTTTAGTGACTATTGCCATTACTGGATGAGTAAATTACTGATTATAGCTCTGGTTTTACTTGGCCTATCAACACAATTTGAAAACTGGTAAGTAGTCTGCACTTTTGATACAAGTTGAAACGGGGATTCACCGATACTGTGTCCTGCTGCAACATCATCTTAAATACACAATGTCATTTGGATGTACTGGCATGTCTGAAGACTCCAGAGGGGCAAAGACAGGGATTTTTTTTATTTTATTTTTTTTTTAACCTTGATCCTAGAATCAGGTAATCTAGGGGTCACTGGCCATCTTTCTTGCAAGTTCAGTGTGAATCGAACTGGTAGTTTTACAGCAATTTTGTTAGCAAATAGACAAACACAAAACAATAACCCAGTCCCCTCCAGGGGCAGGGTAATGAGGGAGAGTGGAGACAGCTGCGGAGAACAGATGAACTGAATCGAATTACCAAGACAGGGGTAGCAAAACTGAACATAACGCACACAAAAGACGAGACTAAACAGGAAGTAACTAAACAAAGGAACATCTAGCGTAGAGCTGTAGACTTGACACAAAGGGAAACAACCTCGCGGAACTAACTATGAATGATAATAAATACAAATAAAGAAAACATAACATGAAAACGACATCATGGAAAACAAAACAGGAACTAAGGCTAGAATACAAAAATCTAAAGAAGAAGAATAAGGAACAAACTAAGCAGAAAATAATAAATGAAACTAAACTCAAAATGCAGGGTCAAGGACACCAGATCATGACAGCACAGTTAGGGGTGGGAAGGCAGCTGTTGATCTAGTGAAACTGTCTGCTGGTTTGTCTTTTTTTTTTCTTTTTTCTTTGGAGTCTTAACTCTCCTTGAGTCCAGGATTAGCCGAACAGAGGTTTATGTGCCTTCTGGGTGGAGCTGGATTTCCACACCATGATCACCTGCTTTTCATCAGTCATTTTAATGACCTGCATTTAAGGACTAACTCAATCACCCAGTCTCTGCCAGATTGTCTGCTTCCCTTCTGTGGTAGTCTGCAGTGTTATAATTTGAGATTTTATAATTTAGTTTTATTTTGTTCTTTTTTCTCTCTAATTCTGTTAGTTTTAATTAGATTTTAAAGTGGTTTTGCTAGTTTTTGTTACTGTTTTTTTTTTAATGCTTAGTTTTAGTTCAGCTTTCATTAGTTTTAGTTTTTCATACTTTGTCAGGTGCAAGAGTAACTATTGTGTAAAAAGACCTCAATTTATACCATTAAAAAGAAATTGTATTCAACAACCAACTGTTCCCAAGATAGCAGCATTATTTGCTAAATGTGTGTAATGTGTGCTCCCAGCTGGAGGGGTGGAGACACTCACTGTGACAGAGCACGATGTGAAGAAGGTGTTTAGAACTGTAAACATCAGGAAAGTGGCTGGACCAGACGGTATTAACGGACATGCCCTTAAGACCTGCGCTGACTAGCTGGCACCGGTGTTTACAGAGATATTCAACCTCCCACTGAAACTGTGTGTGATTCCCACCTGCTTCAAAAAGTCCATTATAGTCCCTGCCCCAAAGAAACCAGACTCCAGCAGCCCCAATGACTGCAGGCCCGTAGCACTCACCTCTGTGTTGTTTTGAGAGACTCAAGATGTTCATCACCTCCTCACTGCCCACCACCCTCGATCCACTACAGTTTGCATACCAAGCAGACAGATCCACAGACGACGCCATAACCTTCCTCCTCCACAAGCAGGTTTTGCACTTCTGGCCCGTGTGTAATACACTATCTGTTGTGGAGCGTGGATTTGACACCTTAGTATGACGGCCCCTAATAGCTTAGAATCTCATTTAATAATGAAAATGCTTCTTCTCCATTAAAAGAAAGTATCCTTCACATCTGATGTATCCTTTGTTCTCTGGACAAAGATTTTGATTTTTGTTTTTTAAAGACCGAAAAGAATAGGGGATGGTTTGTACCATTAAAAACACCATTCTTGACCGGTGTTGTTTCAAAGGCATCGTTATGTGCTGGCTTTATTGAGTTGTACTGTTGGGAATCACCCCATTGTGATACTGGGTGGAAGAAAAAGGGTAAAGGATGAGAGTCTACAGCAATATTGTTTAAGCACAAACTGACAGGTTTTATTATGGTTAAATAAACAAAGCATTTGGAGGTACTGCTGTACTGGTGTTAAAATATGAAAACTCTGTACTATTTTTACTATTGTTTGCCCTGTCAAACCTGGACACAAGCACAGAAGTAAGGTTAAACAAGTCTTTACTACAAAAACAACAGTCTTTAAAGCTTGAATTCTTGATGCGGCTGAGACAATAATCCCCACGTGGATCTCTCTTGTTTCCTGCACTCTTTGGCATGAGTGTCTGGTTTCACACACTGTGTCTGCTGCTGGTGTGATGGGGGGATGGGGGGGATCAGCACAACAGCAAACAGGTGAGTAATTAGGTGCAGAACCACAGGTGCTTGAATAAAGGGGTGAAAACCCTTTTACGTACCTTCCCTCTGGGACACAAAGCAAAATCTCCATTACACATCCACACTCACACAGACAGAGGAGGAAAGAGAGCAAAAGATGGGGAGACAGAGAAAATTTACTTCATCAAAAAAAACCCTACATACAGCATTTCATAGTAAATTTGCTTCTATGACGTTTTGACGATGCAGTGCTACTTTGAGTAAAGGTTTTCTCATCCTTTCAAGAGTGAGTGCTTAGTTAGAAGATAGTTGAAGCTTTTTTTGGCTAAACAGGAGTGCTATACAAATCGTGTCACTTAAAGTACTACGCTACCCTCATGATGATGAAAGAGGTTTCTCTCAGTCCTTTGTGTTTAGGGAAAAAACAAAACTGCTATACACAATGATCCATGCTGTTAGTTAACTGCCTGCCTGTGGGTTTTTGTTTACAGTAAGCAAAAACAGTGAAGAATTATAAAATACTGATTTGTTTATATATAAATTCACCACTCGCCTTGCAGGTGATCCTTTTCCTCCAAGCTCGGGTCCTCTACCAGAGGCTTGGGAGCTTGAGGGTCCTGTGCAGTTTCTTAGCTGTTCCTAGGACTGCACTCTTCTGGAAAGAGATCTCGGATGTTGCTCCTGGAATCTGCTGGAGCCGCTCTCCCACTTTGTGGGTCACTGCCCCGAGTGTTCAGATTACCATGGGGGCCGCTGTTACCTTCACCTTTTTTCCTGATATCGGCCACTTCTTCTATCTGCCAGTGGTGCAGAGGCCTGTCCTTCCATGAGGGTTCCTGTTCTTGCTCCTCTTCTTTTTCAGGTTTCTGCTGCCTGAGGCATTAACTAAACACATGATCAGCTGTAGTCATCTTCCTAATGTACTCATGGATCTTTGTTGTTCCATCCTGGATGGTGGGTCTGACACTCACTAGTCCTCTGTATCCTTCCTACCGCTTAGTGTACAGTCTCAGGGTGCTGGATTTGGGGTGAAATCCTCCATGCATGATAAGGAGCTTTCTTGTCTTGATGTCAGTGGCTTCACCAGCAGGGTATCTGATGACAAGCAGAGCATAGATGTTGATTGTTCAGATCTTGTTCTTCCCAATCAGCCAACTCCTCAGGACTTGTCTTTCCTAGCAGCATCTTCATGGTTCCCCTTTGCCTGTTGGATTCAAAGGTACTTGTAGCTATCCTCAATGTCTACAATGTTGCCTTCTCTGTATTGTATGTATTGAGCTATGTGCCTGTTCACCTTAGCTGCTATGATGCCTGAAGGGAGCTTCCATGTTGTACCGAGGTAGGTTACTGGCCAGTAGTTGCATGGGACTGGTCTGTAGATTTCAGGAAAACTCCATGCTGGCAGTTTGTGGGACAAACTTCACACAAACTGACACATATGCAAATACACACACATGCATAGAGAGAGCGAGAGAGAGAGCTCATTAAACAAAACACTTGTGGCAACTTTTGTTTGTTCATAAATTAATGCTCCTTTGAGTTTTAAATCATTTTTCAAATCTTCAAAATATCCCTTTTGTTCCATTAAAATGTGCACGTAAATGTGCCATTATAGTCCCATTTCTTGTACTTATGCATCTTGTCTTTCAGTTCTAGAATTAAGAATTAGTGTGGATTATAAAATGGTTTAAGGACATTTTTCAAATAAAATATGTGCTACATTAAAAACACATCAGTAGCTGAGAGGTACCCTTCATTTAGTTATTAGCATACACTTCAAAAACATGCATTGGTGCATGCTCACATATCTGTAAAGGCTCCAAAAACACGGAACAATATATGTAGACTGGGAAGTGTTTTCATGTTTTATGATATTGGCAGCAGTGATGGCATAGTTACCGTAAAAAGTAATCTGATTTCTGATTACTCCTTTAAAAAGTAACTTAGTTACTTTACTGATTACTTAATTTTAGAAGTAACTAAGCTAATTACAAGTTACATTATTAGTTACATTCAACAGCTACCGGTATTTGCCAAAAAATGATCATCTGTATTGAAACGGCTGTAAATGACTTGCTGACCTATAATCTGTGCAACATGTGTCAAACATCTCTCTCATGAATGATATCAGGTCATTTTGAGCAAGAAACAGCATTTCTATCACAAGGCCGAAGCTGCACTCAGTTTTTGGCAAAGTGACTTTTATACATTTGGTTTTTATCAAGGTAAAAACTGTCATTGACATTAAAATGTCTTTTTAAGTAGAAATCTCGCTAAGAAGGCTGCAGAAGTTCTATAAAGATATTTTAAGTGACCAAAAGGTTCTGGATTGATGTAGGTACAATAACACAGACTCCTAAAGATTCTTGAAAAAACAGGTTATTTCTTCATTTAATACATAAGCCCTTCATAAATCATGCTGACTGCACTTCATTTACCAATATAAGCAAAGACGTTACACATAAAAGCACACAGAAACATTGGAATCACTTTATGGCAGACAATCCCTTTTGTGTTTTCAGGATGTTAACTGAAGCATCAAGCTAAAAAAAAATAAATTTAAATGTAGAGTGTTAAGTCACTAACATTGGAAATATGGACTGTACCAAATAAATCCAATTTTATAACATAGTTAATTAAAATTAACAAAAGCTTTCCAGCAACGGGGAAAACCAAAGTTTTACGCACAGGAGTGCGTATGTCTTACACAGTTAAACAATCAAAATTAAAACAGTAAAACGATAGAAAGTATATATACTTACATCAGCCTTTGTTCTTCATAGCCTTGGATAGCCAGAGGATAACAAAATTAAATAAATGAATCCGAACTCTCCAGCAGCATGCGTCAGCTGACCAAAAGGAGTTCCGCATATAACAAAAACTAGAAGCACCAGCTTCACTCTACATATAAACAACCCCAAACAAGAAAGTTTTTTAAAAAGCCGAAAAAACTGATGGGATGCAATTTCAGGCCATAAATTGTTGACATGGCAGCTGTAAATAAAACCGTACCAAGACTGAGACCTTCATCTCGTTCGCACATGACAAACAATTTCATTTAAAAACACAAAGGCTACATAGTTGCGCTGATGTTGTAAGCGCAGCATTTTTAGGATTTAATTTAATTAAAAATCTCACTACTAACAACCTTTTGGTTTTTGACTAAATTAAACCAAATTAAAAACATTAAACAATTAAGTCGCCAAAAGCCACATCATATGACTATTTCTCTCTTTGTGCTCACAAAGCTTAAGTCGCGCATCTGTTGGAAGGTTTAAAAGTATGGAAAAATTTTTGAGAACAAAAAAAGTTACTACAGACACTCAAATACAAAAATACACGCCTGTCAACCAGTCACTGACGTGGTCTGTATTTCCTGCTATGTCTAAAACTACAGGAAAACCCTGCTCTACTCTCTTTATTTTAATAGTTGTTACTTTGTTTCAAAATTGCAACAGATTAGATCCCTGAATTCAGCTAGTGAAAGCAGTAATTCAGCTGGCTACCCTGCATTGGCTAGCGGAAGAAGATGGATGGATATGTATTTAACCTGACAGAGAGACTGAAGAGAAAATCCACGTTTTCAGTCTTATCGTGGACCCACACTGGGGGTGGGGGGAAACAAAAACAAAACAAAAATAAATAAACAAAAATATAAAATAAAATAAACAAAAACAAAAAGCGATTGCTTGTCACAGCCGCGCTAGATCTTCAAATGAGCTATTTCTGCTTACAGAAGAAGGGCGTGATCACACGTTCAGACGAATCACTGCTGGCGTGGAAAATAACACGAAGAAAATAACACTGAGAATGTGGACACAGGCGCACCCAGAGCTTTTTTGACTCAGGAGGAAAGGAATAAGTCGATAGTTCTCTCTTCGTATTCACAGAGGTTCAGTGGCGCATCTATGGTGAGGCTTAAAAGTATGTAAGTTTGTTTCCACCACTTAAGGAAAGAATGGCATCCAAATAACCGCTCTCTTTTTTCTGGTGGCGGATGCGGATGCACTTTGCACCCGTATTTGAAATGTTCGGATTGACCATAAGACTGCGCAGTTTTAAACCTAATTACAACTAATTTAATACAGCCTATGTTTTTTTAATTAATTTTTATTTTTTGTCTCTTCTGTATTGAAACACACAGATCACGGACACTGGAGACTTGCAGCAGGGCTTGAAGCAGGTAAGTCCATCAGTGTTCAGCGGAAGTCTAGCGGAGACATGTTCTCCTCTTTGAAACTCAGCCGCTCCCTCAGGCAATTAGTTTTCCCTTCAAACGGAGTGATTCTGCAGTTTGTCACTGCGACACTGGATCTTCTAAATAGATATTTTTCCTAATGCATGCATACTTTAAGGTAACAGCAACTCACAGGTGGGTTATTAATACATTTTATCTCAGTATCTTTTGGGACTTCTTAGCTCACGCTGCAGTAACTTAACGGCGATGTGGATGTTTAAGTGTTTCATTACCAAAGTCTATAAATTGGTGTAACTTAGAGTTGAAATATCAGCAGAATTCTGCTGAGGGGGCGCATTGACCTTTTTGGACTCACCTGGACCCCGATGCCCAGCTACAAGGCTGACTGTCATCTGCATTTGGTGACACTGCTCATTCTAGGTTGTAGGATTTCTAGTGGCATCCGATTTTTTGCAGTGACACTGGAGTGTGATCACTGAGTTAGGGTGAGTGGTAATTTTAATAGTACTTAACACTGTGCTGCAACCTCCAGCTGACCCCTTGTTTCCTAACCAAATCTCCAGTAGGACCTGTGGATGTTTCTTTGGTAATTGGTTTACATTTTTCTGTATAATCAATAAAGCTGCTTCTAACAGCGCTTGTACTGGACATTTTTGACTGCATTTTGTTTAAAAAAAATTTTAAGTAATGGCCACCTCCTATGTTTTATTTATATAGCCCCAAATCACAACAGTTGAAGAAGATCAAACTCCAGTGTGGCAGATGATCTGCTGTGGTGACTCCTAAAGGGAGCAGCTGAAAGAAGACAAACATTTTGGCCTCTATGGACAGATCTTCCCTTCATTACAACTCTGGGCTCTTTTTTTTTGTTTGTTTTGTTTTTTTTTGATAAATTCTTCGATCTGGATACAGGAATTAGGGGTGTTGTCATGTGTCCTGACATAGGCAGGTGTAGATGGTGTCTGCTTATCCTCACCTCTCCTAACTCAGCTGGATCTCTCTACCATGGTTGTAGTGTTGGTGCTGTTTGAAGCATTTTAATGGACTTATCTGACAAATATTATGGTCTAGTGCTTGAACTTTGTGTTTCAGTTTTGCTGAGTATGTTATATGTGCCTATTCATTGTACCTGTGCATCTTGCAAACCATGCTTTTAATGCTAGTTGGTAACTCGGCATGCCACTCTTACACCCACATATGGTAAATTCTGTTTGTATGCGTTTTGTTGACTGTTCCTGGATACGGTCTTTTCTGGTGCAAGGGAGGTTACCCAGTGTGGGACCCAGGTAATTTTAGGCTATGACATAGCTGGTGCTGAAATGTGGGGAATTCACCTACTCCACTGATGGGTTTTGCTTCATCTGCTGATGAGGGTAAAGCCCCAGTCACACAGGCCTAGAGACTGACACCCTGGCAACCTATAGTTGCTAGGTATCCTCCTCGACCGGTTTCCAAGTGGTTGTTCGAAGTTGCTGGCAGCCGCTAGGTGGTATCGGTAGCAACGGGACCTACAGTGCTGCACTGCAATTGCTGTGGTTCCTAGCAGGTTGCAGTGGTTGCCCAAAGTCTGCATGGAAGGCGCCAACTTGTCTCACCAAGCGATAGTGACTTTTGAGTTTCACTATTGTTCAGGTCACTGGCGAGTGTCTCCTCTAGTTACTGGAGGTTTCCAGGGGGTCACGGATGGTCTCTAGGCCAGTGTGACTGAGGCCTAAGGTGGACCAAACCCAGATGCAAAGTTCTCATGTATGTTTAAGCACATGGGTGCAAAGTCCTGTGGATTCCCCGTCAGAAAATCCTGTAGATGCAACCACTATACTGCCTAAACCATCCCAGGTGTGGTTTCCGCTACCTCACGTTTCATTATGTCACTCATAGCAGCAGGTGTCCCCAGCTGATGAATTGATGCTGACCATGGGCACTTCTCAGAGGGTCTGCTGCTGAAGAAATGGGTTCCTCATGTTTTTTGATGCTGTTTTTCCAGGTTGTAGTTCCAGCAAAGCTTAAGAATAATGTTCTGGAGACTAATCATGATGCTGTGGCTAGACACTTAGGTGTACGGAAGTAACTGGGTGATTATTGGGGCTAATTCCTCAGTGTTCAGTGTTTGTAATTACCCGAGCATGCTCTAATTTGGTGAAAATTAAAAAATTCTCAAGAGTTGCTAATTAAAGGAAACCCACAGCTACTTTATTTTTGTCATTTCTCAGGTTATTTCTTAGTGTTGTCTGCAGAAGTTGAATTGCTGTCAAGTATGAGGTAACTTAAGAAAAAAAGATTTTGTTTACCATTTGTGTGTTTGCTTGTTCTGAAACATTTCTGCCCAGCTTATGGAATATATGTGTTTATGGCTAATCCCTTGACTTTGTGTCCACAGATACATCCAGATGAAAAAATGCACTTTCAAGTGTTTGCTGTGGTTTTCAGCTGCACTTTGTGTTCTCTACTTCACGCCTCCACCTTGGCAGTGAGTACATTCATAAATAAGAGTCAGAGTTTAACTTTTGAGAAATTTCTCATATACTCAGCTGCCATTTGAATCCAGCCAAAAATGGCACTCCTGCAACACAACCACATGGATCCAACAGGTGGGATCATTTTCAGAGAATGCAGATTGTGTTGCTTTTGACTATTATTGTCCACTCTGTATCACTTTTGTTAGGTAAGTTATAGAAATGCTTCTACACATTACAATGAAATATCATCCAAAATGTTCAACAGCCCTTAATCTTAATCCTGTTTTTAATTCCAAATAGTGAATTGAACTACATAACATTAATTTCAACAAGGTGCACGTAGTACATTTTTAACTCAGCCCAGATCTATTTGTTAGGATTAAAATATTAAATTATTGATCAATTATAATTATATATATAATTATATAATAATTATTGAATTATTAATATGCTTTTGATATCAGGTTATTCGTACGTTTCCTGCCTATGAACAAATGCTCTTTGGAAAATGCAAAGATGCTAATCCAGGACAACAGCGTTGATGCCAGCCTTGACCTTTGGTAAGACCATCTGGGCATACCGCACTACTGTTTCCTCACTTCCTTATTGTTTCCAGCCTCAAAAACCACTATAGACGTCTGCTGATATGTTGTAAAGCTACACGTAAAAGGCAAAACTCTACCTTGGGTATTTTCTTTCGATTAGTAGATAAAACCTTAATCTCTTTAAGATATCTGCCTAGCTATTGTTTGCAAAACACCCACAATAGTCCTATCGTCACTGTTTTCTTGCTGTTCTTGTAAAACAAGTCTCACTGTTTTCACAGGCAGTACTACAAATTCAGACTCCATGTCACTCATGAAATGGACACACTATATGCTTATACAAAATTTTCCTCACACATTTAAGTGAACTTTGGCTTTTTAATGAACGTTGGAGTGCAGCAGTGTCTCAGGGTATAAAATGTGCTTGTGTTCTTCATATATTCTGTGCTGACAGATTTTTGATATAATAAAAATGTATCTACTTGTAGCCAATGTATATTTATCTCCTTTTTCTTTTAAACTCCCAAAACCTTAACTGCGTTATGCGTCATGGAGATGTGGACCCAGGTATAGACTCTTAGGCAGGCAGAGTTAACAAAAGCCGAGCTGTCTATTTTGGCTGATTAAAAAAGTACATACAAAACGCAAAACATAAAGTATAAAAAGGAAATTGAAAACTATTAACTTAGAAAACAGCCTTAGGGCTCGGACACACTGGAGAACGGTGAACTGACACTCTGACAAAGAGGAATCAAACTCTAAAGCTACTCAGAAAGAAGAACAGTTTAACAGTATGCATCTATGGTGTGACTCTGAACATCCTAAGTGAGATAATTCTTGAGTTATTGTGTTCATGAGATTTTCAGAAAACTTCACCTCTGACCTTTCTCTTCAGTTCAAGGTCACTGAGATTCAATCTCGTCTGAGATTTTTGGTAGATGTATTTATGGTATTGAATGAATTTAAACACTCTAGGTCACATCATTCTCGAGTTATGGCCAACATGAAGTTTTTGTGGAACAGATGTGACCAACCCCAAAGCTATGACAATAGCTTGATTTTTTCTTTTATACAACTGAGCTAAAAAAATTTTAAAAAACAGTTAAAACCAAGTGATAATGAACTCAAAACAAATTCAACAAAAGAAAAATTCCAGAAAGATTTGGGTACGACCAGTACAGGAAGTCTTTGTTCAAAACTGATACATCTGTTTAAATGGTGTCCTTCTATTTCAGGTCTCGAAGTGACGTTCAGACGTGCACGACTTGGAAAGCTCCTATTATCTGGGAGGGGATGTTTGACCCTGATCTTTATGACCGGACCCACAAGGAGGAAGGGTCCTCTGTTGCTCTAACGGTGTTTGCTGTGGGAAGGTTTGTTTTCATAATAATATGACTGTTTGAAAATACATCCTGGTCTCCTAATTGCCATTTATTAAGTATATTTGAACCTAACTCTTAACTGTTAAGACTGTGAAGTAAAGCATGAACTGCTTTTGTCTCCACTACCATCAAAGGTACCTGGATGAATACCTCAAGACCTTTCTGAACTCCTCGGAAAATCACTTTATGTTGGGTTTGCCCGTGTCATACTATGTATTTACTGACATGCCAGAGAAGGTGCCACACATCAATCTTGGTCCTCAGCGAACCTTGAAAGTGATCCAAGTGCACAAGTACTCCAGGTGGCAGGACATCTCAATGATGCGAATGAAGATGATCGCTGATGTCATAGAGTCGGAAATTCGCCACCACTGCACGCATGTCTTCTGCTTCGATGTAGATCAGGTGTTCGCTGGGAGATTTGGCTCCGAAGCCCTGGGAGATTCCGTGGCTCTGCTCCACGCCTACTTCTACCGCTTTCCAAAGATGTTCTTTACTTATGACCGCAACCCAAACTCCACGGCTTACATGGAAACTGGGGATTTCTACTATCATGCCGCTGTCTTTGGAGGCACATGGAAAAAAGTAAAAGCTCTGGCTGAGGCCTGTTACCAAGGCATCATGGAGGATAAACAAAATAACGTGGAGGCTTTGTGGCATGACGAGAGTCATCTAAACAAATACTTATGGATGCACAAACCCAGTAGGGTGCTTTCTCCTGAGTACTGCTGGGATACCCAAATTGGCTACAGGAGCGACATTCAAGTCACACGACTTCTATGGGCACCAAAGCAGTACAATAAACTGCGCACACCTTAGTATGTATTGGAATTACACACAGACACATGCAAAATCAGCAATTGTATTAACATGAAAACTATCTGAAGAAAATGTTTGACAGTACTCGTGTTTCCTGAATCACACGCAAGTGACTTTATTCACAATATCAATTCAAAAGCAAATGGCTAAGTAAGAACCAGGGCTAAGAAATACTAAAATTATACTAAATATAAACCACTGAGAATACAGTCGCTGTCTGTGATTGGTATTATTACAGTAAGAAATAAGTCATCCTAGATTTTTGGTAGATCCATCTATGTTGTGCACATAGATGAATCTTGAGTCATGTTCACAAATTTTGGTGGGATTTTTTTTTTTTAAAGAAATTAGTCATGATTTGTCCCTATTTACTTGTGTTGTCATATTCATTATGTAAGCTGTATTTAGTGTCCATAAAAGTATTAAGTACCTTATTTAAGCCCATATTTGTATATTATGTGCCTTTGCGCAGATGACTTCTGTCATGATTGGTAAAACATGAACTGCGAATCATAGGTTGAAGATTTATCGGCTTGTGCTGTTTTTACAAGTGTACTATTAATTGGTGTTTAAAAAAATGCTGGAAAATGACTGCCCTGTTTTCTATATTTATCCTGTCAGCAGCATATGAAGTTCTTTTGTACTCCATTACAATTACATTTACATGATGTGGCATCCTGTAAGGATACCACATTTCAAAAAGCTGTTTGAGACATATTTGTTTGTGTGTCTAGATTGCCCTTCTGCAACGGTAATAGCTGTTTGGTTTTTTTAATTAAAAATATAATAAAATTAATATTTGCAGGAGTTTTTTTGTTTTTTGGGGGGTTTTTTGCACGTTGAAAAAAATAAAGGTTACAATTTAGTGACAACAACTTGACACTATCACTGGAAAGACTGAGATTCTGTAACTGTTCGTTATACAATTTTCAGGTTAGACCCAGCATCCTGATGTACCATGACCTTATAAGAATCCTTGCTTTGTGCAGCAAGTTGTTGGTTGTCCAGAGTGAACTTCAGAAACTCTGAAACAGAAGTCAAAAGCATTTCATTTCTTCCTATTGGCAAATACTGTTTATCTGATCTGAAAATGGAGGTGAAGTGTGAAACTGTTGCTCTTTGATGTAAAAATCCATAAGATTTAGCAATAGATATGAATTCAGGCTGATTTGTTTGAATGAATTTCAAACTCGGTTTAATTGTTTCTTCTATCCATCCATTTTCTTCCACTTATCCAGGGCCTGGTTGTGGGGGCAGCAGCCTATGCAGAGAAGCCCAGTCCTCCCTCTCCCCCACCACCTCCACCAGCTCATCTGGGAGGACCCCAGGCCAGCCGAGAGATCTAATCTCCCCAGCATGTCCTGGGTCTGACCTGGGGCCTCCTCATGGTAGGACATGCCCAGAACACTTCAACCAAGAGGCGCCAAAAAGGCATCCTAGTTTGCTGGCTCCTTTCAGTGTGGAGGAGCAGCAGCTCTACTTTTAGCCCCTCCCGAATGGCTGCACTCCTCACCCTATTTGTTTCTTGTTATTTATTAATTTAACTTACAAATAAAAATGTTTCTGATCCCATTCTAGAAAGAAAACCTCAAGAATGTGAACTTTCAAAGCTGCTGAGGGCAGCCAGGGGAGCTGGGTGGTCCAAGTGGTGCTTCTGTGTAGAGGTCAGGTTCAGGTAGACCATCTCTGCTGATCGACACAAAGGCTCAGACGCACAACTGTGAGGGGAAGAAGTCACATCTGTCTGCTTGGAGTGACTGCCATGTATGCCATCCAACAAGCCCCGAGCTTCAGACAGCTCCGGTGAACTCATACTGTGGACGCAAATTTCAGACATTTTATAACGTTTTATTTTTTTTCAAACAAATGACTTTGATCCAAGTTCTGAATCAGACCTACCTTAAAGACTGCTGAGGAAGAGACGTATAAGCCTGCTGGTGACTTGGCATTTTCTTTAATTTCTAATCAAAACAAGAATACTGCAGATAAATATTAAATTATTTTAAATATAAGAGGAGCTTTCTCTATGAAGACACAGGACACAGTGAAGCGGTAGCAGTGAGGATTGGTCAGTGTCAAACAAATATTAGATTATATTCCAATTAAAAATATGAAGGTCCATATCACAGATCATATAACTTTAGTGAGCTTTATGATACAACCTCTCTAAAACTAATGGGTGATTTTCTGTCAGCTTTTAATTTTAGATTATAATGATAATTTAAACACAAATCGGTCCAGATTGTACTGTAGGGTGCGATTTGCCTGTTTGGAAGGGTTGCCAAAGGAACATGGCAGCATAGTTTGGTTTGCATCTGAACATCCAGCCAGTGAGTCGACCAAACTCCTCTGTATATTAAAGAATAAAAGCGCTATATAAGTCTAAGGCATTATTATTATTATTAGAGTCAAATGTGAGGCCATCTGTCCGACAACTAAAGGACAATGATTCCAAGCACATCAGCAAGTGTACATCAGAAAGGCTGAAAAAGAAAAGAATCAAAGTGTTGCAATGGTTAAGTCAAAGTCCAGAACTTATGAGTGCATGGGGGTTTTTTTTCTCTCTTTTTTTTTTTAACCATGACCGTATTTAGGCAACAATATAACCTTATGCCTCACAGACTCTCGCAGTTGACAGTAAACTTTTGGATTTTATTTCTAATCCTATAATCAAGAGATCCTCATGGATCTGCCTTATGGCAACCAAATGGAAACCATGAAAAAAAAAAATAAGAGCATTGTAAGTACACACTGTGGCATGTATATAAAATAAAAGCAGATTCAAGTGTGAGTGATACCTCAGCAAAGTGAAGCAACTGCACATTCTGCAGAGTGCGTTCCAGGACAGCTAGCTGGTTGGACATTTGGAATATTTGGCTTCCAAGTTTCTTGTTTTCCATCTCTAAAAATTCCACCCTTAAGATCAGAACAAACATCACATAACATAAGGCACGGACCGGATGATTTATGATTATCAGTGAATTTCAGTAGTTCCAGTACCTGCATTTGGATAAAGAAGCTTTCAGATTACTGTCTTTCTTGTTGTGCTCCTCCTCGTTCAGCTCTTGTAGCAGCTTCCTCCTCTCAGACCATAGCTTCTCATTTTCCACAGTTATGCTTATGACAAGCTCCTTCTCCTGAACATGAAGAGAGTCATGTTTCTTAGTCACTGAACCAATATAACAACAAACAGAAGTTTATTATTTAGAGAACATAAAACATATATTAAGACACTGTAAAAAGAAACACACTGAATATTAACACCCCACCTCAAGCATCCTGATTTGTGAGTATAGTGTAAATTCACCTTTGCCACCGAATGGGAGCACAAAGACAATTCTCTCTCCAGACATTTTATCTTCTCGTCACGCCATGTGGTTTCATATTCAAATTTCTGTTTGGCTCGACTAAGTTTGGCTTTGTGTTTTTGCTTCATCTTGTGGAATTTGCTGAAGGCAAAAAAAAAAAAGAAGTTGGTTTCATAATGACAAACGATCCCTACGTGTTTTACTGTGCACAGTATATTTTGCTAGAAGCAAAACCATCGTATATTGTCATAAGTGGTACCAAGAATGAGTGTTCCTACAGGGTGAAAAGTCTTTGTTTGCTCAAACTAACATATTTATCATAATTAAACAAATTTTATAAAAACAGAATTTTGAATGTATTGTTCAAAATGATACAAGTTAGATTACCTGCGCTCTTCATCAAGGCATTTCAGGGTTTCACAGATCTCCGTCTTAAGTGCCTCACACTCGTCTTGGGTGGACAGCAGAATTTTCATTGCGTTTTGACAATCAGGACATGCCTACAGTCCCAAATGAAAACATCAGCACAAACAGAAACTGCTGTTCATTGACAGTTTTCTGTTTGAACTGAACTCACGAAAGGCAACTGTTTGTGCCCTTTAGTACTGGTGAATAGTTACAATGAAATGAAAGCAGGCTTAAAATATATAAGCAGACCTGGTAGTACCTCTTGTAGTGTGTCTTCTTTGTATGCCATTGTCTGTAGCTCTGTATCCTCTGTCATAAAGGAGTCATGTGAGCTGGAGTAAATGTTTACAAAAGCAGGGTGATCTTCCTTTTGTTGCTTCAGCAGCCTTCAAACACAAACATGGACACACATCAAACTTAAACCTTCACTTGCAGGACTGTTCTACTGAAAAGTCTGAGAGCTAGAAGGTACAGGGGTTGAATATTCTACTTTTGATCCCGGACGCTGTGTTCATTGGTGCTGATTTTTGCCGTAAGGTTATCCACATTGTTTTGGGGACTGTTAGGCTGCTGCTGAAGTGAATGTATCTGAAAAGATGAGAAAAAACAAACAAAACAAAGGCTGTTCTTTATTTAAAAATTACTTATCCGAAACCTCTCTACAGGGTGAGCCATTTATATGGATACACCTTAATAAAATGGGAATGGTTGGTGATATTAACTTCCTGTTTGTGGCACATTAGTATATGGGAGGGGGGAAACTTTTCAAGATGGGTGGTGACCATGGCGGCCATTTGAGGTCGGCCATTTTGGATCCAACTTTTGTTTTTTCAATGGGAAGAGGGTCATGTGACACATCAAACTTATTGGGAATTTCACAAGAAAAACAATGGTGTGCTTGGTTTTAATGTATCTTTATTCTTTCATGAGTTATTTACAAGTTTCTGACCACTTATGAAATGTGTTCAAAGTGCTGCCCATTGTGTTGGATTGTCAGTGCAACCCCCTTCTCCCACTCTTCACACACTGATAGCAACACCGCAGGAGAAATGCTAGCACAGGCTTCCAGTAGTCGTAGTTTCAGGTGCTGCACATCTCGTATCTTCACAGCATAGACAATTTCCTTCAGATGACCCCAAAGATAAAAGTCTAAGGGGGTCAGATCGGGAGACCTTGGGGGCCATTCAACTGGCCCACGATGACCAATCCACTTTCCAGGAAACTGTTCATCTAGGAATGCTCGGACCTGACACCCATAATGTGATGGTGCACCATCTTGCTGGAAAAACTCAGGGAACGTGCCAGCTTCAGTGCATAAAGAGGGTACACACATCATCATGTAGCAATTTTCGCATATCCAGTGGCCTTGAGGTTTCCATTGATGAAGAATGGCCCCACTATCTTTGTACCCCACATACCACACCATACCATCAATTTTTTTGTTCCAACAGTCTTGGAGGGATCTATCCAATGTGGGTTAGTGTCAGACCAATAGCGGCGGTTTTGTTTGTTAACTTCACCATTCACATAAAAGTTTGCCTCATCACTGAACAATATCTTCTATGTAAACTGAGGGTCCTGTTCCAATTTTTGTTTTGCCCTTCTGCAAATTCAGTGCGCCGATCTTGGTCATCCTCGCTGAGATGCTGCAGCAGCTGGAGTTTGTCAGGGTGCCATTTGTGAGTAGCTAATATCCGCCGAAGGGATGTTTGACTGATGCCACTCTCCAGTGACATGCAGCAAGTGCCACGCTGTGGGCTCTTGCTGAATGAAGCTAGGACAGCCACTGATGTTTCTTCATTAGTGACAGTTTTCATGCGTCCACATTTTGTCAAATCCAACACTGAACCAGTTTCACGAAACTTGACAAGCAGTTTGCTAACTGTAGCATGGGAGATGGGTGGTCTCGTAGGGTGTCTTGCATTGAAAACTGCTGCAATGACCCGGTTACTGCGTTCACCAGACATCAACACAATTTCTATCTGTTCCTCACGTGTTAACCTCTGCGACTTGTCAATGGCTGTAAACAAAGAGAAACTTGTAAATAACTCATGAAAGAATAAAGATACATTAAAACCAAGCACACCATTGTTTTTCTTGTGAAATTCCCAATATGTTTGATGTGTTACATGACCCTCTTCCCATTGAAAAACAAAAGTTGGATCCAAAATAGCCACCATGGTCACTACCCATCTTGGAAAGTTTCCCCCTCCCATATAATAATGTGCCACAAACAGGAAGTTAATATCACCAACCATTCCCATTTTATTAAGGTGTATCCATATAAATGGACCACCCTGTATTTTCTTTGAATATGTTGACTCAGTCACTACCAGGTCCATCTCCAAAAGGCAACCCATGTGAGCACTGATCTTATTTTGAAATCTTTGCAGGTCTAAAACAACTCATTCGCCCTGGACTGGAAACATAAAAAGGTTCAGGCCCACGAGAATGGCTGCGACCACCTAGCAACCACCAGTCACTATCCCCTGACCAGTTGCGGGTGGTTGCTGGCAGTCGCAGTGAAATCAATTGCTAAAGCTTCAGTCATGCATGCCATGAGGCTGGGCAGCAACCCCCTGATAACCACAGATGCTAGGGAAAATCTGTATTCCCTGATTGGTTGGTGAGTGGTTGCTTGCTGTCACAATTATACACTAGCGACAGCATTGCTGCGCTGAAAACCTCCTTGCGATTGCGTTGGTTGCTAGCAGATTGCAGTGGTGACCTGTAGTCTGTAAGAAAGACACCAACATGCAAACATTCAGCAACTAAGTAAACTGGAGGGCAACTGTGAAGAATACAAACCGGAAACGGAGACTGTTAAACTTTTCGAATGTGTTGTTTTCGGCGGTGTTGTGTTGTTTTACTTTGAAAGCAAACGTTCTGCATTTCTGACATTCTACATTTTAAAATTTCTCTGTCCCTCAGTGGTTATTTAGCAAATGTTTGGAGACAAATCAGCATCTTTCATACAAAATATAGGCCACCCTGGCAATCTAGTAGTGCTCAAAGCAATCACAAGAAGATTTTCATTACAAGACTGTATACCTCTTTGGAAACACTTTCACCCAGTGACTAAAAGCAACCTACAGCAATTACTTATCAACTAGTTAGGGAATACATATTACGAATGGAGGATGCTAGGGGTCGCTGACCAGTCTCTAGGCCTGTGTGACTGAGGCTTCAGACATGTACTGACTAGAGCTTCTTTTCCTTTCATTTTAACACAAAAATGAACAAGATAAAAAAAAATTATAAACCACCATAAGCATATAAGCCATATAATCCTGTCCAGAGAAAATAAATATTCTGCTATGTTTTGTTTTTCTATTTTTTTGCATAGAGAGGTAGACAGACCTGCACTGTGGGACTCACTTTAGCTAACTCCTTTGCTTTGTCGGCTTGAAGCTGCAGAGCAATGAGTTGCTGCTGTTGCTCCTTCAGGGCTGACTCCAGCTGTTCCACCTCCTTCTGCAGAAACTCAATCTAAGATATAATGCAGATCACTCTAATCACTATAGCGATATTGTCTACATTCATGTGATGCATTTTAGAGGTTTGATTAGGCAAAAAAAAAAAAACGACATGGGCTTCAAAGATAATTGGGAAAGTTTCTGGGGAAAACCTGGTCTTGTTGGGAGAGACTGCATCCATCCCACTTTGGATGGAACAGCTCTCATTTCTAGAAATCTGGCCAATTAATTAACCCTCCAAAAACCTGACTGCCCAGGGTTGAGACCAGGAAGCAGAGTTGCAGTCTTACACGCCTCTCTGCAGCTTCTCTCCTCCTGCAATCCCCCCTAAACCCCATCCCCATAGAGACGGTGCCTGCTCCCAGACCACCAAAAAACAAACCTAAAATCTGCAGAAAACTATTTAAGCATAAAAATTCAAAAACAATAAATAATATAGCTTCATCAACTGCTCCAAAGAATAAAACAATTAAATGTGGATTATTAAAACATTAGGTCTCTCTCTTCCAAGTCCCTGTTAGTAAATGATTTAATAATTGATCAACATATTGATTTATTCTGCCTTACAGAAACCTGGTTACAGCAGCATGAATATGTTAGTTTAATTGAATCAATACCCACAAGGCAGCCTCAACACTGCATTTAATCTATTATTAGATTCAATTGGCTTCTCTCAAAATGTAAAGGAGCCCACCCACCACTTTAATTATACTCTGGATCTTGTCCTGACATATGGCATAGAAACTGAAAACTTAACGGTATTCCCTGAGAGCCCCCTCCTGTCTGATCATTTCTTAGTAACATTTACATTTACTTTAATAAATTACACAGCAGTGGGGAATAAGTTTTATTAAAGTAGGAGTCTTTCTGAAAGTGCTGTAACTAAGTTTAAGGATCTAATTCCTTCATTATTATGCTCTTCAGTGCCATGTGCCAAATCTGTTCCCAGTGAGGTAGATTATCTCATCAATAGTTTTACATCCTCACTGCGTACAACTTTGGATACTGTGGCTCCTCTGAAAAGGAAAGCTTCAAATCAGAAGTGCCTGACTCCGTGGTATAATTCACAAACGCCCAGCAGATAACCCGTAACCCGTAATGAATGGTGTCTCACTAAATTAGGAGATGCTCATTTAGCCTGGAAAAATATTTTGTTGCTCTATAAAAAAAAGCCCTCCATAAAGCTAGGACATCCTACTATTCATCATTAATTGAAGAAAATAAGAACAACCCCAGGTTATTTTTCAGCACTGTAGCCAGGCTAACAAAGAGTCAGAGCTCTGTAGAGCCGAGTCTTCCCTTCACTTTAACTAGTAATGACTTCATGGATTTCTTTACAAATAAAATTTTAGACATTAGAGAAAAAATTATTCAAAACCATCTCCAAGATTTATCTTCATGTTCGGCTGCTTTCAGCACTGCTGGTATTTGTTTAGATTCTTTCGCTCCAGTTGATCTTTTGGAGTTAACTTCAATAGTTACTTCCTCCAAACCATCAACATGTTTATTAGATCCCATTCCTACTAGACTGTTCAAAGAAGTCTTTACAATTATTGATGCTTCAATCTTAAATGTGATCAATCTGTCTTTATTAGTTGGCTATGTACCACAGGCCTTCAAGGTGGCTGTAATTAAACTGCTACTTAAAAAGCCATCACTTGACCCAGCTGTCTTAGCTAATTATAGACCAATCTCCAACCTTCCTTTTCTCTCCAAAATCCTTGTAAGAGTAGTTGTAAAACAGCTATGTCATGGTCCAGTGTTTTGTGTTTTCTTGGTTCTCTTTTTGTTAATTCTGTGTTTAGGTTCATCTGTTCTTTCACATTACTCTGTTTATTTCTGGTCCCTTGTGTTTCCCTGTGTCAAGTCTGCGTGTTCCTGGTCTGGTCACTTCCTGTTTTATTTTGACAGTCCTGTGTTCCCCATGCTTTGTGTTTAGTTTTGCTTCCCCTGGTCAGTGTCACTGTGTTCAGCTGTGTTACCTGCTGTTTCCACTTCCCCTCGTTATCCCCTGATGTATTTAAGTCTAGTGTTCCAGTCATCATTAGCTTCCCTGCTGTGTCCTGCCCATGCGTTTCCTTAGTTTTGGGAGTTCCAGTTCAGTTTTCTTTCTGTTTTGCTGCATTTGCCCCCTGTTTCTGTATTGCTCATGCCAAATAAAGGCTACATTATCTGATTTCCTTGGCTTCTGTATCCTGCGCTGGGGTCTTCCTTCCTGCCTGCCACACATGACAAGCTAACTGATTATCTGCAGAGGAACGGTTTATTTGAAGAGTTTCAGTCAGGTTTCAGAATTCATCACAGTACAGAAACAGCATTAGAGAAGGTTACAAATGATCTTACAGCCTCTGACAGTGGACTCATCTCTGTGCTTGTCCTGTTGGACCTCAGTGCAGCTTTTGATACTGCTGACCATAACATTTTATTACAGAGATTAGAGCATGCCATAGGTATTAAAGGTACTGCACTGCAGTGGTTTGACTCATATTTATCTAATGGACTCCAATTTTTTCATGTAAATGGGGAGTCTTCTTCACACACTAAGGTCAATTATGGAGTTCCACAGGGTTCTGTGCCAGGTCCAATTTTATTTACATTATACAAGCTTCCCTTAGGCAGTATTATTATAAAGCATTGCATCAATTTTCACTGTTATGCAGATGATACTCAGCTTTATCTATCCCTGAAGCCAGATGACACACATCAATTAGTTAAACTGCAGGAATGTCATTAAGGCCTGGATGACCTCTAATTTCCTGCTTCTAAATTCAGATAAAACTGAAGCTCTTTTACTCGGCCCCACAAATCCTAGAAACATGGTGTCAAACCAGATACTTTGGATGGCATTACCTTGGCCTCCAGTAACACTGTGAGAAATCTTGGAGTCATTTTTGACCAGGATATGTCCTTCAATGCACATATTAAACAAATATGTAGGACCACTTTTTTACATTTGCACAATATTTCTAAAATTAGAAACATCCTGTCTCAGATTGATGCTGAAAAGCTAATCCATGCATTTATTACTTCTAGGCTGGACTACTGTAATTCATTATTATCAGGCTGTCCTAAAAGCTCCCTGTCAGTACTCAGCTGATTCAAAATGCTGCAGCTAGAGTACTGACAGGGACTAGAAAGAGAGAGCATATTTCTCCATTATTGGCTTCTCTTCACTGGCTCCCTGTTAAATCTAGAATAGAATTTAAAATTATTCCCCTCACATACAAGGTCTTGAATAATCAGGCCCCATCTTATCTTAAAGACCATATAGTCCCATATCACCCAAATAGAACACTTCGCTCTCAGACTGCTGCCTTACTTATGGCTCCTAGGACACTTAAAAGTAGAATGGGAGGCAGAGCCTTCAGCTTTCAGGCCCCTCTTCTGTGGAACCAGCTCCCAGCTTGGATTTGGGAGACAGACACCCTCTCTATTTTCAAGATTAGGCTTAAAACTTTCCTTTGTGATCAAGCTTATAGTTAGGGCTGGATCAGATGACCCTGAACCACCCCTTAGTTATGCTGCTATAGGCCTAGGCTGCTGGGGGGGGGGTGTCATTCACCTTATTTACTTGTTTATACTCCACTCTGTATTTAATCATTAGTTATTATTAATCTCTGGCTCTCTTCCACAGCATGTCTTTTGTCCTGTCTCACTCCCCTCAGCCCAACCGGTCGTGATGACTGCCCCTCCCTTAGCCTGGTTCTGCTGGAGGTTTCTTCCTGTTAAAAGGGAGTTTTTCCTTCCCACTTTCGACAAGTGCTTGCTCATAGGGGGTCGTTTTGACTGTTGGGTTTTCTCTGTATTATTGTAGGGTCTTTACCCACAATACAAAGCACCTTGAGGTGACTGTTGTGATTTGGCGCTATATAAATAAAATTGAATTGAAAATTGAATTATTATTTGATTATAATACAGACACCAAGGCTTTCTGAGGTTGCTCAATTCACCTTGGTGTAGGTGTGTTTTCAGTGCTGCCTATTATCTGTCAGCAAGATTACAAAAGAACCATCAGACTGAGAGCAAAGGAAGAACCAAATAAAGATCCTCATTCATTTTTGGATTCTAGATCTCTTTTTTTTAAATCTGCGATAGGCATCGGCTTGGCTGGTAGATGCACTCTTGTGTGTTCTACTGCTTGTACTTTTGGCTGCTCCATGTAGGTGTCGCCACAACAGATCATCTGCCTCCATCTCCATCTCCAAGAATGTTGACATTGGAGTAATGACGTTATGCTGCTTCCAGGCTCCAGCACTGACTCCTGCTGTTCTGCTGTCATTGGCTGGAGTTTGAAAACTGCAGCCAACCGCTGTCCTGCAGGGCCTATTTAAGTTGGCTGCAGTTGTGCCTCAGGGACTTCGGCTGTGGGATGATCAGTGTGCCATGTGCTTTGGAAGCTTGATTATGTTGTGTTTTTGGATAATTGTTTGCCTTGTTGGCATTTATGTTACATGTGCAAAAAAGAATGACTTGTTAGAAGTAGAAGGAGAAGAAAAAAATAACAAAAGAATAGAGTTATGTATTGATATGGCCGTTTGTTTTGTTTTTTTTGTTCAGTAAAAATGACCCCCTATAAGAAGCTGTTGGCGACAGTGGGAAGGAACAACTCCCTTTTCAGTAAAAACCCATAAAAGACATACTGAAGTCCGGTCTTGTTTTGTTAGTAGCTGCAGTTAAATTCCCACATGCCTTGTTTGTTCTTTATCAATTTTAGTGCCCTGTGGACACCGGTAGGGGATAGCTGCCATTTTCTTTTGACGATCCACCTTTTTCTCCTGTTTTTGTTGTTTGTCAGGGAGCTGAGGTGCAGGTTTATATTTTTTTGTTGTTTAGTTATGTGGTTGATGGGGTTTTCTTTTTCTAGTTTAGGGTTGTTTTGTTTGTTATGTTGGCCTTGGCTTGGCCTTGGCCCCCTCACCCCTAGACCTCTGTTGGGGATGTAACACTAGCATCCTCCTCTGTCACAACAACCCTCTGCATCTGCTCCTTTGCTGCATCAATGAATGTCCTCTGAGGTCTTCCTCTTTTCATCCTGCCTGGCAGTTCCATCTTCAACATGCTTTGTCCAGTATATCCACTATTCCTCCTCTGTCCAAATGACCTCAGGTTTGTCTCATCCTGAGTTTTCCCTCTGATATACTCATTTCTATTCTTGTCCATCCTGGTCACTCCTGATGAAATTCTTAATGTCTTCAACTCCACCTCCAGCTAAGCCTGCTGCTTTTTATCAGTGCCACGTCTCCAAACCATACATCATAGCAGGTCTCACTACCATTTTGGAAACCTTCCCTTTCACTCTTGCTGCTATCCTTCTTTCACAAATCACCCACTCCATCCACTCCACCCTGCCTGCACACTCTTCTTCACCTCTCTTGTTTGCAGTCTGTTGCTTTGGATGATTAAGCCCAAGTATTTTAACTCAGCTACCTTCAGTACCTCAACTCCTTCTATCTATCACCTTCACTGTTACACCTGTCTCCCTCTCATTCACACACATATATTCTGTCTTGCTTCTACTGACTTTCATTCCTCTTCTCCCCAAAGTGTGCCTCCACCTCTCCAGGGCTCTTCTACCTGCTCTCTACTCTCTCACCCACAAGCATCATAGTCCGTGGGGATGCCTGCCTGACCTCATCAGTCCATCATCACTGCAAACAAGAAGGTGTTCATAGAAGATCTCTGATGTAATCCTACCCCCTCCTTCAACCCAACTCCTACATCACATCTCACCACTGACTCGCTGTCCTCATACATGTCCTGCACCAGCCTCACATACTTCTCTGCCACTCCTGACGTTCTCATGCAGCACCGCAGTTCCTTTCTTGGCACCCTATCATATGTTTTCTCTAGATCCACAAAAACACTCCTTCTGACCTTCTCTGTACTTCTCCATCAACACTCTCAAAGCAAACATCACATCCGCAGTGCTCTTTCTCAGCATGAAGCCGTACTGCTTTCAACAGCTCTTTCCCATATCTTCATGTTATGGATCATAAACCTTATCCCTCTATAGTTACTTTGCCTCTTTTAGTTACATTTCTCTTTTGAAATGCTGTATGATAAACAGCAAAAGTTCACAATATTCCCATTAAAGTCTGCTCTGCGAGTTGTAGTGTTGAGGTATGTTGAGAAACCAAAGTGCAGAACACAAGCAGTACAGATAGAGTAACAAAAGACAGTTTTAATAGTTGATACATAGTCTCTGGATCTTGAAAAGCAACACTGTCATCCCTTACATAGCAGGCTTGTCAGAGAAACTCAGAAGAATTTTCTCCAAGCATGACATCCCAGTATACTTCAATCCCAGTCACACTCTAAGGCAAAAAAAAAAAAAGGACAAAACCCCCAAACACAAGATGTAGTGTATGCTTCCAGTACAGTGAAGAGTGCTCGGACCTCTACGCTGGAGAAACCAAACAGCCTCTTCAAAAATGAATTGCACAACATAGAAGAGCCATCTTGATAGGACAAGACTGGGGCAGGACAATGTTCACATTTTGGACCGGGAAGACAGATGGTTTGAAAGAGGAGTAAAAGAAGCCATCTATGTCCACTGTGAACAACCATCATTGAACAGAGGAGGTGGATTACGTCAGCAACTTTCCTCCGCTTACAATACTGTCCTGAGCCCCCCCCCCGGGCGTCTCAACCCCCATTCACACCTTTGTTAAGGTGACTTCAATAGGTCATTTGATACAATGGAGCAAAGCTCCACATTGGTTTCACCTGAAACCACTGATCGTAATGACCCGTGCCTCCTTTCACACCTTGGCACATGTGATTATGCACATGAACAATAGTGGGTCACAACCACCTCCAGGGGACTACACCCACTGGGGTTTAAATACCTGGGTCTCTCCACCTTTTGGTTTGAGAACTGAAAAAGCCTTTTGGATGAGAGGTGAAATGTCTTCAAGAAACTTGAAGAAGTCCAGTTGCCCTTTTTTCAAGCTCCAGAGATTACTATGACCTGGATGACTGAGAACCTACACAGACAGTTGATACATAAGAAGTCCTAAAAAATACAAAGCCCCAATATGTAAAAAGGGGGAACACTGTCTGTAAGCCTGTGTGACTGGGGTCTTATTCACTTGATCTTACATTGGCACCATGATTGCCACACATCCAAAACAGCTGACAAGTTAATGTCAAGTGGTTAGTGGTCATGAGTCTGCAAAACCTCAATTTTTATTTACTTACAGTTTCCTCTTTTTCCAGACGGTTTCTTCTCTCTGCAGTGAGATTCTCTTGTAAATGTCTGCAGGTCTTGTTGCTCTGTGCCAACTCTGCTGTTTGAGCCTGAAAAAGATGACAAAACGAAACTGTACGTTTGAAGTGAAAAAACAGAGGCTTCTACTGACAAGATACCTCTGTGGAAAAAATCTCTTTTATTCAACCAATCTGTACTGTGTGTTGTAAACTGACTGTACTAGGATGGGCAGACATAATATTATTTATGTATTTATAAATTTAACTTACTTTGGCTAATTCATTGGCCTGGTTGGCCTGAACTTGCACAGCCAGGAGCTGCTGCTGCTGCTGAAGGGTGGACTCCAGTCGTTCTGCCTTCTTCTTTAGAGACACATCCTGATAAAATGTATGTAATGTGTGATCCAAAGTGTCCTAAACTGTGTCCTTGAGCAAGAGCTACAGAAATAAACCTGCTAAATGTACACTCACTGCCCACTTTATTAAGTACACCTATTGAATTGCCTGTTAACACAAGCAATAAACAGCCATTCACATGGCAGCAACTCAGTATATTTAGGCATGTAGACAAGGTGATTTAAATTACTTTGAATGTAGTTGTTGGAATGAGACTGGCTGGTCTGTTTCAGGAAATGCTGTGATATTCAACTGAACAGCCAAATTCCACTGTACCTCCTGAATACAGGGCCCCTTTGCTACTCTGTTAGGTTTTAAAAAAAGAGATTTACATCAGTTATCTCTGTCACCTGTTTGGCTGGAACCTGTTTAGTCAGGAGCTGCTGTTGCTGCTCCTGTAGGTCTGCCTTCAGCTGCTCTGCATCATCCTGCAGAGACACCACCTGAGACAAACACACATACAGCACAGTATGCCTCCAACAAATGCTTATTTTCACTGTTCATTATATCTGAATTATTTTATGTTTAAAGAATCAATTACTCTATCTACAAAATATCATGAAGGAGTGACAAAAATTAGATTTAAAAAAAAAACCCTCCTATTCATAAAGGCTTTCATGCTGCATTATCATGCCAGGGCTAGCTACTGTAAACACAGCACTGACATTTGTACAATGCTTGTTATGTATGCACTGTAGTTCATTCACAGCTTAATCTGCAAAGTCAAAATGACAACTGAGAACACTGCTACTTTTTTCTTTATCTTACATACATTTTACTGTACAAATGAATAACAGAAAATAAATATGAGCTGTGCATTAAACATTTCTACACATAACAGACAAGCAAAGAACCAGTTGTAAGGTATAACTTCCAAGTAGGCACTTTGTTACTAGCAGCATGTCACAAAAACATATCATTTGTTCCCACATATTTAGTTGAATCTCCAAACAATGCCAAAGATAACACAGTTTGACAGGCATAAAAAGTATTTTTGCACCAACAAGATGATTCCCAAAGTGCTATTAACTGAAAACTTGGCATATGTCACATGAAATTTGAGAACATATGGCCCTTCAGTAGCTCTTTCCACCATGCAGTACCATCTGAAAAGAGTCTGATTGCCAATGATCCCAAATACAGTAACAGTGCAGTAAAAGTTGGGGGATACTGGATAGAAAAATACACAATCAAATGAGAACAAAAACAGCCACATTCCATATAATTCATAAAGACCCATCAAATTAAAGCATCAGCTACAGTGAAGTGTGTGCTTTGTTTTTGTTTTGTTTTTTTGTGTTGAGAAGTAATAAATGTAATCCAATGCTCTTCTATCAAATTCAAAAGATATTTTTCTCAAATTGTGGATGATAAAAATTCTTCACTGTATTTACTGTAAATTACTTTCTTCTAGCAGGTAACTTACTGTCTGCTGCAGAGAAGCTTTCTCAGCATCCAAGGAGCGAACCCTGTTCCTCAAGGCTCTGATCTCAAGGTCTAGACGGTCATTCAGCTCTTTGGTCTTTCGCAGTTCCACCATTTCTTTTAAAAAAAAAAGTCATTTACTCATTAGATAATAATAACACATGCTTTGATTGTTTTCAAACATTCTTGTCAGTGTAACTATGATAATTTTTTAAAACACATTCAAGCTTTATTTTTATATATATGATTAAAGATGAATTTGCATTTTTTTTTCAAGCCTGTACTACCTGTTGTGATCATTCCTTCTTTAAAGACACCTAGCTAAAATGGTTCCTGTGGAAATGAAGGGAGCAAAATCCTCCCAATCCACAATTTGCACAAACCGATATTTCAAAGTATTTTTCACGCTGGTAATGGTGACACACAAGCAGCAGTTGAGTGTCAGTGTGTATGTGTAAATGTGAATTTTATGTTGTTTTGTATTTTTTATTATTATTATTATTATTCACCTGTTTAGTCTCTAGCGAGGGAAGCAAGAATGAGTCCTTTGAGTTTGAGTGGGTTTTTACTTCTCCTGGCTGTTTTATGGCACTTTTTCTGCAGGCCCTGTGAGCACCAGGAGCCTATGGTCATGATTTCCTCTTACTCCTGCGTGACTCCGGTAGGGGCACCGTGGATTTTGCAGTTGTCCTGCGGCAGAGATCACCAGACCAGCTGATAACACGCTGAAGAATGGCAGATCAATAGCCAAATCGATCATTGCAAGAAAAAGGGCAAGACAAGGCAGCGTACGTCAGAAACTTAAAGGACCGGGCCATCATCGGATACCTCTCCCTACGGTCATCCTAGTCAACATCCAGTCTCTCCACAATAAAATGGATGTGCTTCAAGCCAATGTCAAGTTCCTGGTGGAGTAAAAAACATCCTGTCTCCTTGCCTTCACTGAGACTTGGCTGAAAGAGCGTGATCCACCTTCCGAAGTGGAGCTGAATGGATTCAGCGTTCCCTTTTGTGTAAATAGAGACCTCACTGTGACCGGGAAGTCACTTGGTGGTGGTGGTGGTGGTGGTGGTGGGGGCTTCTCTATGTCAACAAAAATTGGTGCAACACAGTTGTCATCAGAGTCACTGTGTACCTCTGATATTGAACTTTAATCAGTTTCATTATGCCCCTTCTACTTGTCGAGGGAATTTCCACAACTATTTGTAACTGTTGTATATTCACCCTAAGGCTGATGTGGACACCGTGACTTGGACTATAGTTAATACAGTGAAACTGGCTTCAGGGAATTTCACTGGACACACCAAACTTTATTATGGGTGACTTTAATCCCTGTAAACCGGGAAAGTCCCTGTGTAACGTTTATCAATATGTAACCTGCTCGACATGACTCACTTCACGCCTTACCCTTTGTTACAGCTCAGTGAAAGGAGCTTATAAATCCCTGCACAGAGCGCCACTCAGTGCATCCAACCACTACAGTGTTTACTTGGTTCTGTCATACACACCAATCCTGAGGAAACACAAGACTGGGACGTTTTTACAAGTTCGTGCAAAGATTTGAATACACTCACAGAGACAGTGTCTGGCCTACATTAAGTTCTGTGAAGAGTTGATTATCCCTCAGAAGTGTATTGTTGTTTATCCAAACAATAAGCCATGGGTCTCCAAATTTCTTAAGAGGGCCGTTAATCTATGTAATATTAGGTTCAATCTAGGCAATGAAACTCAATACAAAAAATTACAAAAGCAAGTGGAAAGAGAACTTAAAATTGCCAAGAAAAATTATAAGGACAAAGTTGAGTACATGCTCAAAGTGGGTAAATCTCAGCCTCAGTGGCAAAACTGACGCTGAGCTGTCAGCTGAATTCCATAATTTTTATAATTGTTTTACTGTCAACGATTTTAGCGACGAGCTGGAAGTTTTTAGGAATGATGTTCTTTTTAATAAATCAGATTTTTAGCCAGATCACAAGTAAGATAACACAGTTGCAAAACTTTTTCGTGACATGAAAGAAAGGAAGACTCCTGGTCCTGATGGGCTTGGAGGTTGGATCCTTAACTGCTCTGAGCAGGTGGCAGATATTTTTTGTTTTATTTTTTCAGCATCCCTCCAGCTCCACAGAGTCCCTTGCATTTGGAAGGACTCATTAATCCTGTACCCAAAGTTAATGCTCCAATATCACTAAACAACTACAGACCAGTCGCACACAATTCACTTGATATGAAAGTGTTTGAAAGAATGATAAAGGAAGCACTGCTGACTGTAGTTCAGGCTGATCTGGATCCCTTACAGTTTGCCTGTAGGTCTGGTGGGGTGGATGACGTTATTAGCGCCTTACTAAATATGACCCTATCACACCTGGAGGGTGCTAAGACAGCTATTTATTTATTGATTTTTCATCTACTTTTAATTGTAGTCAGCCTCATATTTTAGCACAGAGGCTGAAGACCCATCACATCAGTCCCAGACTATTATGTTGGTTGGTGGACTTTTAACAAATAGGTCACCACGTGTGAGGGTCAATGGTGTCTTATCAAATGCTCTTATATCATCCAGCTGTGGCAACAGGTTTATTAAATAACACGAGGTGATTATTTATTTATTCTTATATATGTGCAACTGCAGTTGTGTTTTGTTGTTGTTTTAATGTCACTGTTAGCTGTAAAACTACTGTATTTGCCCCCCTGGGGATAATAAAGATTTCTTTGACCTTTGACACTCAATACTTTGAAAACTGTTTTTCAGAATAGCCATTAAAAACAATTCTCACCATATTTCTTCAGCTTTTCTACCTCCTGTCGGAGCTGCTCCACCTCCTGCTGTGCCGACTGCAGCTCAGGCTCTGAAAAACACATCAGCTAGAGTAATCGCACAGTTCTCTTCGCAAAGTTAAGTTTTTATTAGAGCGGTGTAAAACTTCAGTTTTATTTCTGAGTCTGCTTAGGTATTATATGAACAACACTAATATACAGTACCATGATTAGTTGATTGGTTTCAGGATAAAATAAAATAGGGCAGAATTATCACCTCATGGCTGCACGCTTGCACCAACAAGACTGGTTCCAGTTTACATCCCTGTATATCCAGACGCAGATAATTCATATCAAATCCAATCTGTGCACCACAAGGGAACAAGCCTCACCTGGCCGTGAAATGACTTTTTAGCCAATTGTCTAGTTACTTTTGAGCCCCTGAAATGGGGGGCAGTGCATAAACATAGCTGTAAATCCTAAACGGTTAATGCAACACTTTTGTTAAACCCTTTGAAAGTCTGCACTTTAATCACATCTTGATTGTCTGATTTAAAATTCACTGTGGTGGTGTATAAATGCAAAATTATTTTAAAAAATAAAAATAAAAAAAGAAAGGGTCAGTGCCCAGATACGTGACTGTATAAAGTCAAGAATTTTATAGCTCTGTGCAGATTTGATGGAAATATGTTCACAATCTCTCCTGTCCGGAGGTTATGGTGTTAAATGATGCCCAGAAACGGGCTTTTAAAGTACACTACGATGTCACAGAGAGGTTGAATTTTGACCGTTTGGATAGGAAATTTATTACTTGTCTAATTAGACATTAATTAGAAATTGAGTTATAGCCAAAAATGTGCATTACAGTGTTGGAGTCGTTTACTCACAAGAAGTAATGCATCATGCATTACTTGTTAATTTTTTTGTGTGTTGCATTACGTAATTATTCCCTGGACAGAGTAACTTCTTACAATTCACATTAGAATTAGAACAGAATTCCATTACTTTTGCATAAGATGAGCTGTCATGTAATTACCAGTAAACTATAAAGCTTAGGCGAAACTCTTCCCCTCATGAGGAAACACAGGATTTCTCTGTTAATGGTTAACAAAGCTGACAGCCAAGTTAAACAATGTCAATGAGCTCAAGTAACTCATCTGGATCAGGATCCATCACAGCTGACAGGTTACTGGCCTCGACTGTGCAGACTCATTAGGTTACAGCTGTGTCAAAGTTTGATCAAACTGTGTCCAGTACTCTTGGAATTGGAATTCTTGTGAATTGTGGCGGGCTAGGCTGACAGAAGAAGGATGACGAACCCGTCGCCATGCCATAAACTCATTGGTCCTTCAACAGGATGAGTTAAAAACCCAACCCAAAATGCATTTCACATAAAAATGTTGCGGCCACAATGACTACTGTAGAAGAGCTATGGGTAGAAACGTCTGCAAAGCTACCGCTCAATACTCCTTCTGCTACCTGCTGAAGCTGCTGGGCTGGGCTTAGCTACACTCAGCTTTAACATCACTTTGGGGATTTGGTAGTTGTGTGCGATACTGCAAATTTTGATATCAATCTGATACCAAGTAAATATAGGACCTGTATTGCTGATACCAATACAAATAACAATACCAATATAAAAGTAGCTTATATATGATTTATGAGATGAATCAGGGTTCTAGCTAGTGGCTGATCACCCGGTGCTGCGCCTGGCTGAGGTACCCTCGTGCTGGGAAAAGAATTTCATCTGTTAGCTACTATGTTACCAATAACACTTTACATTACTTAATGCTGAAAAACCGAGTAGTCATAAATGAAACATCACTTTCACCCCTATATGATCTACCTGGTTATTCTTTGCCTCTCTGAAAGGAGTGTGAGAGTGGGTTCTGTCTCTGAGCTGTGGGTCTGCGTCTGTCTTTTTTTGTGGTATTTCATGTTGCCACAATATAGAACTTCCTTCCAAAATGCAAACCTGTTACCATTGTTTTCATTTACAACTGTAAACTTCCTCTACACAATGCTCCACTTTCTCACTTACTACAGCCCATATGGCTCTGCTCAGTGCCGCTGGGTCTCAATGATCCAAAACATAAAGCCAAATCTACAATGGAATGGTTCACAAATAAATGTATCCAGGTGTTGGAATGGCCAAGTCAAAGTCCAGACCTGAATCCAATCGAGAATCTGTGGAAAGAGCTGAAGACTGCTGTTCACAAACGCTCTCCATCCAACCTCACTGAGCTCGAGCTGTTTTGCAAGGAAGAATGGGCAAGAATTTCAGTCTCTCGATGTGCAAAACTGATAGAGACATACCCCAAGCGACTTGCAGCTGTAATTGCAGCAAAAGGTGGCGCTACAAAGTATTAACACAAGGGGGCTGAATATTTATTTGTTAAAAAAGTTTGACACATCCAATAAATTTCATTCCACTTCACGATTGTGTCCCACTTGTTGTTGATTCTTCACAAAAAATTAAAATGTTATATCTTTATGTTTGAAGCCTGAAATGTGGCAAAAGGTTGAAAAGTTCAAGGGGGCCGAATACTTTCGCAAGGCACTGTATAATACCCGGTTAATAAAGAGAGCACACAACATCATCAAGGACCGTACCCACCCACAGCACACACTTTTCACACTCCTGCCATCTGGCAGACGTTATAGGAGTGTAAAAGCAAGAACAACCAGACTAAAAAAGCAGTTTTTATCCACAGGCCATCAGGCTACTGAACCACTGACTATCAAACTGTGATTACCTGCCTTTTTTTTCATCTGTATATATTATATATATATATATATATATATATATATGAACATCTGTATATATTGCACTTGCTTTATTATTTATTTGTTTTTACTTTTTAAATTTTCTATATACTTGTTCTTTCATTTTATTTTAACTTAGTTATTTATTTCAATTGTGTGTAACAGTCGCAAGTAAGAATTTCATTGCTCAGCATAACCACTGTGTTTTGCGGTGTATATGACAAAAAACTTCTTGAATTCTTGAAGAGCTGAAGTCAGCTGATTTTACTGTAAATGTGCAGGAAAACACATGCTTGATTACTTTTTTTTTCTATTTGCCCATTCTGTAGAAAACTGAAGAAGGCATGTAACCCTAGTAACAACCAAGCTACTTGATAGTTGTTGCACTTGTAGTGTGATTACTGAATTTAATAATGCTTTAGATTACTGCATTACAGAAAAATTAAATACAGCAACTTTACTTGAGAACGCCGTTTACCAAACACTGGTGTATTGTAAGGTCTAGATAATCACCTCAGTATTTAGTCAAAGTGAACGTCTGCCCTCAAGGCATCCCTAAGATACTGCATTCCCATGATGGGGCAGACATAGTGATCCAGCCACAGCTGTACTTAGCAGACCCATAAAAAACACAGAGACATTTGTGACAGCAAGCCACTATGTAATCTCCATGAGAAATCACTTTGAGAATGACAGCCTCCTTATATGGCTGATCAATATCTCTCACCATACGCTTTCTGGGTCAAATGAGCAGACTCCAGCTCATCAGTCAAACGCCGGATCTCACTGTGCGCCATTGCCAGCCGGCGGGAGCCCTCCTCCAGGTCTCGCTCCAGGCGGGAGCACTCCCTCCCCAAACTGCTTTCCTGGCCAGCCAAAAATCTGGCCTCAGCCTGGTAAAACAACAAACATCAACTCACCACATGACCAATACAAAAATAACTGACATGGTCGAAAAGGAACTAAGCAGAAGCAGGAACATTAGCATGAATATTTAGAAGTACATGCAAGAACAGGACACCTTGAGAAGTGCAGTGGGTCAAGGCGCATCAGTTGAGTAGTACCTTGAAATTCTTCTGCCATGCAAATTCCCTAACCTCTGCTGAGAACAGAGCTAAATAACACTGGAACAAAAAATAGAGTTTGTGGTTAATGTGGGTGCTGGTGAATGGATAACATGCAAGGTCCTCATGTCTATACAATATACAAAAACTAAAGTCAGCATCGGTTCATAAGTGCAATTTTAGTGGTTGTTAGTATTTAAGGGAATGTCCTAACTAATGACATACATACTGGAATGAAAGTATGTTTGCTCTGTGAAAATTTGTGGAGCCCAAAGAGTTTTTTCCATGTGCTCTGCCCATGACGTGGTGCCCCCTTGTGGGTAGCCTGTGGAATAACATTGGAAGACAGTATCATAGACTAAGAAAACAATATGTAAGTTGGCCATATGAAGCTGAATTTGTGATGTTCTTCCTCTAACCTGGAGTATGGTGGTGCTCATCACCTGTGCACCTGTCCCTGCCTGGTTGGCTGTGTTTCCAACACCCATTTCCTTGTCTGTAAACTCACTTGTCTCAAGCAGGGAAGCCCTTTCCACCAGGAGGTAAGCCACTTGTTCACTAGGACTGCTGTGAATCAACTCTGTGAGACCCTGCTGGTACAGCATTTTAGCCACCTCGCTTATCTGAGCATCTGAGAGAGGAAACAGGGGAATGTAAGGATAATTATTATGATAAAATAAGGACACAAAGAGTCCTTTAGCGTATGAGCAAACAC
>JAMQGT020012488.1:0-152216 GCA_024447675.2 Pterophyllum scalare | reverse complement strand
ACACAGACAGAAGCTTCGTGTTTGTTTCTTTTGCTTAATTTGACAATTAACTCTAGGTGCATTAAAACAGGTTCACATTTGGTGGATTGAATCCACGTAATTAGTGAAATTACTGGTATATGAAAACGGTAAGATAATTCTTAGCATGAAAAACAAAATAAATAGATCTTTAAAATGTTTATGGGCACTTTGATGTCCTGTCTTAGTTATTTGTCTAAATTTAATAATTGACCCACAAGGCTTACAGTGTTGTTAATGGACAGGGAAAAATTATAACTTTTTACTGGACTTTTCCACAGGGACCTGAGAGGTCCCAACCTGAGACAGTATGCGCCTTTCACAGGAAACTAACCAGGATGACTGCCATCTGCGAATAGCTGTTATCTAAAGAGGGTGTAGAGTGCGCCTCTAGTAATAGGTGGCTGACCAGTGGTCTGAACATCCATGGGAGTTCGATGGAATACGAGCACAGTGTGCTGGAAGCTGACTGTATTGTTACCTGTGCACTGATCCATGTTCTTTTATTTTATTTTTTGCAGTAAGAGCTTCATCGACTGGAACTGGATTTGATCCTGAAGGGATGCAATCCACATTTTTAATAAATAAAGGCAAATTACTAGATAATGACTGATATGTCAACTGAATCTAAAATGAAAGATTGAATTTAAATGCAAACTCATTTAATACAAGAATGTTGACATATGAGACTCCAATGCTTGTTCTCTTTTGTTTTGAGGCCATAAGAAAGCAGGTACATGAATTAAATATGACATTATTAAACTCTGTCTAATTTTGTTTCTAAATTTACAGTCACAACATTAAGATTAGCTTTCACAGAGATCCTCTTGTGGCTATTCACATCAATGCTGTCTGGCTGACCACTCCGGGTCAGGCCGAGGAAGTTTGACCTCAGAATTGAGTCTAGTAGGAATGGGATCTAATAAACATGTTGATGGTTTGGAGGAAGTAACTATTGAAGTTAACTCCAAAGGATCAACTGGAATGAAAGAGTCTAAACAAATACCAGCAGTGCTGAAAGCAGCCGAACATGAAGATAAATCTTGGAGATGGTTTTGAATAATTTTTTCTCTAATGTCTAAAATTTTATTTGTAAAGAAATTCATGAAGTCATTACTAGTTAAAGTGAAAGGAATACTGGGCTCTACAGAGCTCTGACTCTTTGTCAGCCTGGCTACAGTGCTGAAAACAAACCTGGGGTTGTTCTTATTTTCTTCAATTAATGATGAATAGTAAGATGTCCTAGCTTTACGGAGGGCTTTTTTATAGAGCAACAAACTCTTTTTCCAGGCTAAATGAGCATCTTCTACTTTAGTGAGACGCCATTCCCTCTCCAGCTTACGGGTTATCTGCTTTAAGCTGCGCGTTTGTGAATTATACCACGGAGTCAGGCACTTCTGATTTGAGGCTTTCCTTTTCAGAGGAGCCACAGTATCCAAAGTCATACGCAATGAGGATGTAAAACTATTGATGAGATAATCTACCTCACTGGGAGCAGAGTTTAGGTAGCTGCTCTGCACTGTGTTGGCACATGGCACTGAAGAGCATAATAATGAAGGAATTAGATCCTTAAACTTAGTTACAGCACTTTCAGAAAGACTCCTACTGTAATAAAACTTATTCCCCACTGCTGTGTAATCCATTAAAGTAAATGTAAATGTTACTAAGAAATGATCAGACAGTATATATATACAAATATATATACACACACACACACACACACACACATATATATATATATATATATATATATATATATATATATATATATATATATACACACACATACATACATATACATACACATACATACAAAGCACAAACACGGGGACTTTCCCCACTGATGCAGGTACATTTCCCAGAAATACACCGCTCGAAAAAATGCTTAGGAAGCAACACTGATTGACAATCAGTTTCACATGCTGTTGTGCAAATGGAATAGACAACAGGTGGAAATTATTGGCAATTAGCAAGACACACTCAATAAAGGAGTGGTTCTGCAGGTGGGGACCACAGACCACTTCTCAGTACCTATGCTTTCTGGCTGATGTTTTGGTCACTGTTGAATGTTGGTGGTGCTTTCACACTCGTGGTAGCATGAGACGGACTCTACAACCCACACAAGTGGCTCAGGTAGTGCAGCTCATCCAGGATGGCACATCAATGCGAGCTGTGGCAAGAAGGTTTGCTGTGTCTGTCAGCGTAGTGTCCAGAGGCTGGAGGCACTACCAGGAGACAGGCCAGTACACCAGGAGACGTGGAGGAGGCCGTAGGAGGGCAACAACCCAGCAGCAGGACCGCTACCTCTGCCTTTGTGCAAGGAGGAACTGGAGGAGCACTGCCAGAGCCCTGCAAAATGACCTCCAGCAGGCCACAAATGTGCATGTGTCTGCACAAACGGTTAGAAACCGACTCCATGAGGATGGTACGAGGGCCCGACATCCACAGATGGGGGTTGTGCTCACAGCCCAATACCATACAGGACGCTTGGCATTTGCCAGAGAACACCAGGATTGGCAAATTCGCCACTGGTACCCTGTGCTCTTCACAGATGAAAGCAGGTTCACACTGAGCACATGTGACAGACGTGACAGAGAGCGATCTGCTGCCTGCAACATCCTTCAGCATGACCGGTTTGGCAGTGGGTCAGTAATGGTGTGGGGTGGCATTTCTTTGGAGGGCAGCAGAGCCCTCCATGTGCTCACCAGAGGTAGCATGACTGCCATTAGGTACTGAGATGAGATCCTCACGTTTGCTCTGTTGGTCTGTTGCCGCTGCTATGGCTTGCCTCGCTGCTATTCATATATAGAGTAGAGTAGAGTCATTAACTATTCCCGGCAGCTGGCTCCCCCACATCTTTACCACCCCCCCGCTCCATCTGGTGGTATGTAAACGACAGCATCCGACTCAGGCGAAAGCAAATGCGCTGCCCTGTAAGCTGTCAATAGCTGTCACATCGCACACACATATAGGGCCTTCTTTTGGGGGGGGGCTAGTACCGCAGTGAGTGGGACCACTCTCTTGGGCTGTATGATGCACATCCCCGCTGTTGGTCAGTCGTCATGTCTGTGTCCCTCCAATTTTAACAGCACTGTAACTTCACACAGTCATAATCATTCTTGGGTGGGAGGAGGGGATGGGCGGGTCTTCCCACACTCCGGTTTCCTGCACCCTGCCTGGGTTGGGGTCTGGCTAGTGGCTGGGGACTGGGTTGGCTGCTTCCACGGGTTGCTGCTGGCTCTGCGCTGCTACCCGCTCATCCACATTCATGTCAATGTAAGGTCCGTGAATGTCTGTGGGTCCTGGGGTGTGTGGCCGGATGTCTTGGCGTGGCTGTTGGGCCGCTCCCTTGGGGGTGGCTCTACTCTTGGGTGCCTGGGGCCTTATTCTCGGCTTGTGCTGGGTGGGGGAGGGTTCTTATTGGGGCTCTTGACTGTGGGAGCTCAGTCTAGGGTCTCCCTCCTTCCTCCTCTGGGGTGTGCTTGTGGATGTCATCGAGATGTGTGGCCGCAGGTCTCCTGACCGCCAGGTGGATGGCCCAGGTCCCCTGGGTCTTTCCCTGTTTACCTCTAGCTCCCGGGGACGTGGTTGCGACTTCTCACCCTCATTACGGAGTATTTCATGACAGACAATATGACAGTCATATTTTGTGGACAATAAGCAAAATGAATGAATAAAAAATGACATACTAACAAGAGTAGCCTATAGAGAATTTATAGAGCTCTTCTTGTAAAAGCAAATATGTTTGGTGTAATAATGCATTCGGATAATGATTCCATTTGCAAAACTGCCAGACATGACAGGCTTTGAGGTGGAGCAGGTTATCTACTAATCAGAATTGTTTGTGGTTTGATCCCTGGCTGTTTCAGTTTGCATAGCAAAGTATCCTTGGGATACTCACCGGTCACCAATGCAATTGTCAGAGTATGAATGTGTGTGAATGCGAGATAAAAAGCTCTTAGCTGTAAAAAAGGTGTTTGGGCAAGATACTCCAGATGCACCTGGTGAAGTATGAATGGTGGATAGAAAACAGTGAATGAATGGGTGAAAGAGACATGTTGTTTAAAGTACTTTGACTGCTCAGGCAGAGCAGAAAAGTGCTATAAAAACAAGTCCATTTACCATGACATGCACAATATCTTTAGAGTTGTGGTCTGTTTTGCATTACAAAATCCATACTGCTCAAAAAAAAAATTAAAGGAACATTTTTTAATCAGAGTATAGCATCAAATAAATTAAATTTCTGGGATACTGATTTGGTCAGTTAAGTAGCAGAGGGGGTTGTTACTCAGTTACAGCTGCTTTGGTATTAATAAAATTAACAACAGTTGGAATTTGCCACTGAATATCAGAGTAGCAGGTCTACCACTGGCACCCTGTGCTTTTCACAGATTTACCCCGAGCACATGTGACAGACAGAAAAGGTTTCGGAGAAGTCATGGAGAACATTATGCTGTCTGTAACCCTGTTCAGCATGATTGGTTTGGTGGTGGGTCAGTGACGCTCTGGGGAGGCATATCCATGGAGGGACGCAGACCACAGGCCACACAACAGCACCCTGATAGTCATTAGGTATCGGGATGAAATTCTAGGACCCATTGTCAGGTCCTGTGGTGGTGAAGTGCGTCCAGGTGGTGCACGATGATGCCCAATCTCATGTAGCAAGAGTATGCAGGTAGTTCCTGGAGGATGAAGGAAATAATACCACTGACTGACTGACTCCCATGCCCGCTTAAATAAATCCAATAGAATACCTCTGGGACATTGTTTCGTTCCATCTGATGCTGCCAGGTTGCACCTCAGACTGTCCAGAAGCTCGATGATGCCCTGGTTCAGATCTGGCAGGATATCCCCAGGACACCATCTATCATCTCATTAGGAGCATGCCTCCAATGTTGTCAGGCATGCATACAAGTACATGGGGACCACACAAACTACTGAGTACCATTTTGAGCTGCTGCAGTGAAATTTAGGCAAACAAGTCAGTTGCATCATTTTTCACTTTGATTTTCAGGGTTTCATGACTTCAGCTCTCTGTAGGTTGATAATTTTAATTTACATCAAATGATTTTCATTCATAATACATTATCCAGTCCATATCCATACAGGCATGTTTTTAAAGTGTTCCTTTAATTTCTTTTGAACAGTGTCTTTAAATTGTACTCTGATAACCCAGTGAATGGGTGCTGGCAGATGTTTTAAATATCGTTTATATTCTGGGAAAGCTATCCATCTCAATTTACCGGCATAAAGAATAAAGTTTGTGTATCTGTATTTTTCCTAAAATGTCTGAAGACAAACCTCAGACAATCATGCAAATTTAAATACAAAATTGCACTGACATGTCAGTGCAGATGACAGGATGGATTTGCAAATCAAACATTTCAGGAAAACCAACTTTTAGTATCACATTTAAAATCAAATCACATGCAAGACAAAGGAAAAATATTTTCTGTGGCACTGTTTAAACACCAAATCCTACGTTTTATTTTGAAATACCAAAGTGAAAAAAATTCACAGTATCGCTCCCACAACAGCTGCAAGAGGATGAATTTTAAGAAAGCACCCAACATTTCTGCCATAAAAATCAAACAGTTCAATTCCAAATTATTCATGTATTTGAACTCCGACAAAAAGAAATACTTGCGTTACAACAAACAGATCACATTACTTTCCAAACTTTAAATACATTACGAGATCATTACTTAAATAAATTCTTCAAAAATATCTCTTGTACATGTAACATAATTACACTGACTTTAGCTTCTAAATATTGTGTATCCATGCTACCAACAAGGGACTTTATTATTCATGCTTCTATCAACTGCTTTTGTGAGTTAAGCTCATTTCAGATCTGAACCCCCCCCCCAATTAACATGTCAGCATATAAGACTGACCTCATGTCTAAATAAGCAATCTAGTCACTGCTCTTCCCAATTTGAGCAGTCAACTTTATGCTTTAATACAACACAAATTGCATGCCATCACAGTAACAGATTCTGACAGTATATGCCTCCGTCTTCATGAGTTGCTCAGCTTTTATCTTAGAATTTCCACTCCTAATTTATACTAGGATTAATACATTAGTCTATGCACATTTGCTTTTCCCAATGCAGAAAAGTGATCTCCCTCTCTGTATTTGTGTGCGAGAGGTTGGGCAGGATACAGCTCTTTTTGCTGAATAAAACAGAAAACCACACATAAAGACATGACAATGGCAGCGAGAACTCAACTCAAAATGGTGGTTACAGTTAGCCAATGCTGACAAGTCAACAAAGATCTTATGGTACCTGGTTCTACTAGACACTGTCCTGGGTATGTCTGAATATAGCCATGATGAACAGTTATGTAATAGTGCCTTATGTCTGATTGACAGAATGCTGAATACAACAGTATTTCATTACAGCGCACTCACTCCAAGCTCAACTACTACATAAAGCACAAAAATTGATAGAGCAATATTATTCATAGCTCACTTTTTAAGCATTTCCATCATTGAACTTGACTGCAAAACTCTTTAACCTACTGGGTATATTGCCGTTTGTGTCATAATAAATTCAAAAATATATCTGCATAGGATATTGTTATTTGTCAGGGGGAAAAGCAATGCTGGACTAAATGTAATGCTGTTATTTTTAAAATATACACTTGCTGGCCTCGTCACAGCAACAACCAACAATGGAAGCTTGGGACCTCAAATTTTTACTTTCAACTTGTGTTCAAATTCACTTCAGCTCAAAAACAGTCTGGTTGAACAAGGAGAGAAATTTCTTGCTGTGGGGAAGTTTTGTTGACTACTTGGAATATTCTATAATAAACTTTAAATGTTTGGATAATAGTATTTTACAGGTGCCTACTGTCACGGTGCTGTTACATATACCGTACATCTGTCTGTCCACATTTTCCAGCCATAGCTCCATATTTTTTCTCTTCCTTCTTTCCTTTCAAAGCAGAATAGCACACTGCTTACTTATCAATGTTGGAAAGAACTGTCAATAAGAAGAATACAGGTGATAAACACCTGTGATTCAAAGGTTTAAACACAGAGCTTTTTGGATTTAGCCTCATGTATTGGGTAGTAAAACAAAATCAGAGTGCACTGAGTTTTTTTTTTTTAATTATCCATAGCACTTTTGGATGAAAAACAAGGCGATGGCCAATATACTTGTGAGTTTACTCAGTGACAAGCCCACAGAGGTTATCATGCACATTTATAGTAAGAAAATAAAGGGTAAAAATGCTAAGTGCAGTAAGAATGCTTTCTGCAGTCACATGACATTTCTCTTCTCCACACACACACACACACACACACACACACAAAAAAAAAGCTTGAGGTTTATCCATTTCCACTCTTCGACAACTTTTCCAATAGTAAAAAGGTTGAACAGAAGTCAAAAACAATTATTTTAATGCATTGACAACTGATGGACTACAATGGTCTGTCCTTCAGCAAGTACACAACTGGTTTCTGGACTTTTTCTTCCAGGCGAGGACACTGATTGCATAGTCTCTTTACAGTTTATTCTCATGTCTCCTCTTCTTGTGTTCTTGCTTTACAGAACATCAAACTTGTGCTTTAAATAGTCTTTCATAACCTTTGCAAGTGGTAGATCCTCCAAAAATTTCAAGTTTTGAAGGCCAATACAGTGACGGATTTTTATTCTACACAAGTCTTGTAGAGTCCGAGGCGTTCCTGAAAGAGGAACAGGAAAAAATGATTAGACACGTGAAGTTCACACAGTACCATATGTCAAAAACAGTGCGAGAAATGTCAACACTGAGCAGAATCATTAGTAAGATTTGATGCTTTATTTACTAATTAATACAGTGGCATGAAAACGAGCTGGTCATGTGCCCCCTTTCACCATGTTATCTCACATTATATCGCAGCAGTGTTTGCATGATACTGCATTCCAAAGAAAAAAACTAATAAAACAAAGAAACTGAAAAGAAAGTTGGAAATGAACAACATATATTAAGAAAAGATCATATTTTTCTAGAAACTGTGATCCTGTTACCCTCCAGAAAAATTCACAAACCTTCCTGTGACCATGTAGGAAATATTTTCTTTTCATGCAGCTTCACCCTCCAACTAGATCACTGTGCAAAAGGAAGCTTGCATTTACCCTTGAAAGGACGCTCGTGCTCATTACAGTGTGGCAGCATGCTAACATTAATGATGCCTTGTGCCTGATCACTGATTATTTTATTATTAATATTTTTTAGACAGTACACTGGTGCCTTCAATACAGTCAAGTAAAAAAACAAAACAAAGAAAAAACCAGACTATAACCTATAAAGACTGTAGCCTAACATGCACAGGATTGGTGAGTAAATAGGATGCACAGTGCACAGTACTTTGATATCTTCTTTCTTTGGACATTGGCTACTTTTTCACTCATTTTCAGTCCAGCCCTCGTACCTGACCATTTTTCTTTGTTTGACTCAAGCATGAGTTGTCTGCAGAACTAAAAGAGAAAAAAATTGGCTTCCGCTATGAATTAGGGGTAATGGCGCTTAGTCAGGAATATTGTGAATAAATAAGAAAGGTCAAACCTCATGGACAAATGCCTGGACGTAGGATATGAGCACAATATCCAGAACCAAAACAAAATAGGGCTGCAGCTATTGATTATTTTAATAATTGGGTATTCTATCAATTATTTCATTGAGTAATCAGATGAAAACAAAACAAAAAGACTTTTGTCTTATTCATTAGCGATAGTAAATATTCAAAAGAGAAAAGCACGTCTTTTAAAATGAACTGCTCGTTGCTTTCCTTTTCTTTGAAATTTCAGTGTTTTAATAATTTAACTGCATATATCTGCCAAAAGGACTAAACCCTTTCACTGTGTTTATGTGCCACATTAAAAGTTTTGAAGAAAACACTTCCTTAAGTGCAAAAATAAGGTATGCATTAGGGGTGTTCCTAGTGACTAATTTCTTAGTCGACTAAACAAGGGAAAAAAATTAGACTTACTGACTAGTCTAAAACTAAGAAACACTTAGCAATCAAAACAGCAAAGTTTTGATATGTTTTGGCCTCCCGTTCACACAAGAACGGCATGAGAACTATACCTTTTGAAAATGGGCTCCAGAGTGGAGCATTTTCGAAATGCTCCGGTCTCCATTTCCGTGTAGATGGGCAAAAACTTTTTGAAAACAGGGGCACTAGCACATGTGCACTATGTATGTGGCTCCTATAGCCACACCGCCAACTTGTGGCCTGGCAATGGGAACGTCTTGCATTTCTGTGTAAACAGAGATTCTGAAACGTTTCCATCTGAATTTTATCTGAATTTAGAAGCAGGAAATTAGAGGTCATCCAGGCTTTTCTGTCTTTAAGACATTCCTGCAGTTTAATTAATAGGTGTGCATCATCTGGCTTCATTTATAGATAAGGCTGCATATCAGGCTGCAAAACAATGAAAATGTATGCAATTCTTTCTAATAATACTACCTAAGCGAAGCATGTATAGAATAGGTCCTAGCAGAACTGGTGCTTTCAGGGATGATGGGAATGCTGTTTTGGTCCATGCAAGTCCAACTCTTTGGACAAGTTAATGCAAACATGAAATCAGTAACTTCAATATCCTGACATTCAGCACTGTCCTAACAAACAGAGAATAAAATGGTGAAGCTGGGAGTTCATAAGGTTCATACAGTAGACTACAAACTGTCATACAGGGACTCTCTGATCTCTTGGGTTTTATTATTCGCTAGTTAAAAGCTAGAGAATATGAATAATGTAACCCAGAGTGTCATTTTACATCAACAAAGTACTGAGGTGGAATAATAACATGTTACTCAGAGGTAAAAACTGCCTCGGGTCAAGAGGCCACCAGAGTCAACTTTCGTCAGGAGGCAACATTATGCCACCAATCTAGATGTGGGTCTCAGCGAGAACACTGAAATCTACATGACACTTTCTTGGGTGGTGCTGCTTCCAGTTGAAGCCTTTGTATGGGGACATTTTATTCCTAGATGCTGCCATATCTGACATGGGAAAAACTGGGAGCAAAAATGATGTGTGAAGCAGCTGAAAAGAACTGGGTGCCTATCGTGCTGTGCTGGAGAAGCCCTTTCATGACCTATGAGTTAATCCAGGAGGTAGCAGTGTAATCAATAACCCAGCAGACATGTGATCTGGCTGAGGGTTTATTGTCTCTGAAAGAGCTTGTCTGAATCAGTGCACAGTACTTTGATATCTTTGATATCAAAGTTCAAGGGACAGTTGAGGAATGCAGCCATTGTTCCTTCTAAATCATAATGCTTCAAGGTAATGTGGTCTCCTGTTCCTGCAAACGGGAATTGTTCTGCCACTAAACACTGGTCATTATAACCTTGTGCTGGCAAGCAGCCCTCTGTCACTCTATACATTTCAGAACTTTTCCTCCTATCAACTTACCATAAAAACTACAATCCCATTTGCACTTAAGTTGGAATCCCTTGGTATACCTCACCCACTTTCACATATTTCCTCTAGAGGTGGGGCTCACTAGACAACCCACACTGAATTATCACAATACTTTACTCACAATTACTGTGATTTTTAATATTTTGTAATATGCCAATTACTTCAACATCACCACAATATCTCACTTCAGTTATTCTTTTGTTACAAAATGAGCTTGTCAAACTTACAAACACAGTCATTAAAACCTGCTATAAACCTTTTTGCCAGATAACGGAGTCATCACTCCAAATAACTTTGTTTCAGATGTTTTGAGGCTTGTCTCTGCACTGTTTGGCATACTGTAATGGGCTGCTCTGTGGCATTGGCGCAGTAATGGCTTTCTTCTGCCAACTTGACCATAAAGCCCATTTTTCTTCAAGTGCCTCCTTATTGTGCATCTTGAAACAGCCATGCCACTTTTTTTTTCCTCCCCTGTATGTCTGCATGAGAGCTGACATTATTTTTTGGCTTTTCTTTGCATCCCAAACAATTTTCCTGGCAGTTGAGCCTTAAACCTTAGCTGGTCCTACCTGACCATGGCTTGGCTTCAACAGAATCCCTCATTTTCCACTGAATGGAGATTGAAAACTGCTAATTACCATTCTCAATTCCGTGGCTACCTTTTTATTTGCTTTTCCTGTTTTATAACGTTCAACTATCGTCTCCCTCAGATCCTTTGATAATTCTTTTGCTCTCCCCATGGCTCTGACTCCACTGTCAGTGCAACACTGGATGAAACATGCAGGAATTCATCAGGAGCCCAGAAACTCACTGACGTTTTATACACAAACACTAATTACAAGCAAACAGATCACAGACAAGGATGGTTACCTTTAGCAGCCTTCAGTGTGCTAGCCTGTGTATATTATCATGCCAAAATGTCCAGGCTATCAGGGCACAAGATGAGCCCTATTGTTTGCAGTATTCCCAAAGTATTTTCATTTATTCAATAAAACATCGATAGTTTGTGTCCCTGTACGATACAATGTTGCCATGCAAAATATCGCAATACCATGCTACATCAATCACCCCCCCCCCCGCCCAACAGACAACCATGCAACAAACAGAGCACTCACATATTCATCATAATGCCACAGAACATGCTTATATGACAGGGAGTGTATTACTTACTTGTGACCTCCTGCAGGAAGTCCAGACAAGGCCGACTAATCCCTGACATGCTAACAGACACGGCCACTGGAGTCTGACCCTCGTAGTTCTTGGTATTGGTATCTGCTCCATAAGTGTAGAGCAGCTGGGCGGACAACACATCATCCCTTAGAGCTGACAGATGCAAGGGAGTTTGGCCATCTTCAAGGCGTCCCAGATTAGTGTCTGCTCCCCTCTGCAGAAACATGCGGCAATATGAGTGATTGCCTTTGATGACAGCATAGCGCAGCAGGAAGCCATTTTGAATGTCAATGTTGGCGCCATGGTCCAGGAGAATCCGTACACAGGTGGAGCGCTCGCGTATGATGGCGAGCTGTAATGGTGTGGTTCCTTTGTCACTCAGAGGGTCCACCTCAGCCCTGAACTCAAGCAGGAGCCGTACGAATGAGTCTCGACCATAGTGGGCAGCTACGTGCAGCGATGTCCAGCCGTCATTGCTTTTTGCGTTTATAATGTCACTACGAAACTCTGACTCCAACATCAGTCGGGCAATGCGTGCTCTGCCGTGCATAGCTGCATAATGAAGTGCGGTGAAACCACCAATAAAGTCCTTCACAGTGGGGTCAGCTGTACAGACGAGAGTGGAAATGAAATGTCAAATGCAACAGGCATTTTACTTCACATAATTTATGATTAGCTGGGATGGTACAGTCCACCTAAACAATAACTGCAAGAAAGAACTTACAGTTCAAATATACAGCGCTTTCCAGCTCGACTACTACACTTAAAGGATCTTGAAACGTCACTGTAAACCTCTATGTACTACAGGATAAACTCAACGACCACAGCAGAAGAAAACTATCTGGGTGTTTTTCTGAGACAAAACATATTCAAAAACAGTAGTTTCAAACACTGCACCAAGTCTTTTTGGTCTTTCTGATTGTGTCTAACAGAAAACATCCTATAGTTGTTACACACTGTGGTGACAAAGTGGCATTTGGATATTTCACATATATCCATATTGCTTTGCCTTTCAGAGGTTAAGATATTTTTGAGTGTTTTAAGGGACATATCTCTGAGTGCTGTATGTACTTACAATAGAGGCCATTTCCTTTCAGATTTCACCTGTGCTGAATGAAAGGCTGTCTTCATAGTAACACAATGCCCCCTAGTGTTAAGCACAAATTCTAACTAGCACACAAAACCAGCTTCAGCAGCAAGGAAAAACAAAAACAAACCACAAGAACGCACCCCCAATGTTCTGTGCCAATACTACACTGCAGTAGATACCACCTAATGTTGTCATACTGCATCATAAATTACTTTATCACAAAGACTAGAAATTTTATATTTTTATTCTAAAAAATGAGAACCACATGAACAGATAATTGCATATATAGTCTGGATATGTTTTATTCAGTTTATTTACCTAAATATCATCCTCTAAAAAAGGAAAAAGAAAAACAAACATTTTGTATGCGTGTATGTGATTTTTGTGTAGGGATTATGGTTCACTTTTGCATTATTGTGTGAATGAAATAGAAAAAGACAGTGAATTACCAATGGTAATTGCTTATACAATACAAAATTCTATCATGATAAAAAAAAATTCACTGAAATATGAATTTTGAGATTTTGCGAATGATAATTTAGGGACTTTGTTAAATGACATACCACTGACCTTTGACCGTGACAATGAAATCATGTTTTGGGCCCCTAAGGAATATTTCCACAAAGTTTCAGCAATTTTCGTTTAAAACTTTGAGTTATATTGCTAACAGAAAAACAAATGAATAGGGGTAAACACAAAAAAACAACAACAAAGAAAGAAGTTTCTGACCTCCATGCTCCAGAAAGACTCGAACACATCTCTCTTTTCCCTTGGCTGCTGAAAAGTGAAGCAGTGTCCAGCCATTGGCATCTCGAATCTTTGGTGAGTATCCTTGCTCCAGCATTCTTCTAACAGTGCAGACATCCCCTGCCGCCACTGCAGCTTGGATCTGCAGCTCTTCATGAAGCTCAGGGTTCCTTCTGCAGTGGTGGTTCAACATCCTGTCACATTTCGGAATGGGAATGTTCATCTGTACCTAACCTCTGTTAGGAAAAATCAGTGAGTACATTTTGTATGTCATTGGGATCGAGGTGGGTACATGAAGCATGGATGACGTTCAGTTTCTGACCTAGCTGCCACGGATTTTGATCTGAATAGTCCAGGGGTCGGCAACCCGCGGCTCTTTCAGGCTTAAGCTGCTCTGTGCGGCTTGCGGAAGCAATTTAGAAGTATCCAATTGAAGTGTATTTTATTTTTGTCAGGTCGATTTTTGTTGTAGTTCTAAATTGAATCATTATTGTGATCTTGAAATATTAAAATAAAATCATTTTATTTAATTTTCATTTTTCAATATATGCTTCACTCGCGGGAGCCGCTGCCGGCTTCCACTAGTATTTGCGGCTCTCAGCCTTTACTTTTCCGTGGAAACCGGGTTCAAATGGCTCTTTCCGTATTACGGGTTGCCTACCCCTGGAATAGACCAACTGCTCTGAAAATATTCTACCCTTTCAAAATAATATTTAAGTACATGTTTAATTTTTAGCCCATTACACATAACTTGATGGTCAAGATGGACTAAGAGTTGATCTCTAATTTAATTTAATTTGGAACTCATGCTATAGCAGCTATAGCAACCAAATTAAAATTTTGGTAATTGATTTAATTTTAATCTTTCGTCATACTGATGATACATCACATTTGGTGAAGATTCAGTGTGCATTATGATCATTATATTTCTTTATTTTTAACATGTGGCATTGTTGGAGATTTTCTATCAGTTAGTTGTGGTGAGCACAGTGTGCTTTTACTGTGGTCTGGCATCTGAACTGATGACACCAACAGCCTGAAGAAACTGATCAGGAAGGCTGGCTCTGTGGTTGGCTGCAAACTGAACGCATTTGAAGCTGCAGTGGAGGAGACCACTGAACAAACTGCTATCCATTCATGGATAATCCTGACCACCCATTGCACCAATTATTGGACAAACAGCCTTTTCAAATAGACTAATTCAGCTTCACTGCTACAGTGACAAACACAGGAGGTGTTTTTTCTGGTCTCGGCATGAAGTAGTCCAATTTCACAGCCTCTCACTTCCAGCCATTGTGGTCCTTGTGGGCTTCGAAGGACCCGGTCTACGTAGGCCAGGTCCTTTGAAGGATGCAGCCCCTGAATTTGGATACAGCTACTACTGTCAAACATATGGGGACAACTTCCAGGTGAGAACTGGGGGGAAAAGAAAAAGTGGCAAAAAATGGATTTTTAAAATCCAGAATTTCATTTTTAAGCACATAAAAGCATATAATCAGATAACTGGGTTTTTTTGTGTTGTTTGTTTTTAACAAAATCAAAAATGGGAAGCTGCTCCTTTTCCAATTTGTTTCCCCCTTTTGAAATAGTAATCAGAAAACGAGCCATTTACCGATTTTTGTTTTCTCATTCCTCAATGAAAATCTGTCGACTGGACGGACCAACTGCGTCAGATGATAAAAAAGGATTTGTGGTGTTCCTGCCTTTACGGGAACATGCTGTTGACACAGTTTGCAGAACACGCTATTCTGCTTTTTTGTTGGACTTTAGGTGGACAAAGACTGTCCACACTACCAAATTCCTTTGACCCTTCTATTCTTTTCTTGTCATTTTGTCTTTTATCTCACTCACACTCCTACCACACTGGTGTGTACTGACTGCAGTAGCTTAAATGTTGGCACATATGGTGCTGCCAGCTGCTCAACCTAACATCACATAACTCTATTCTATTAACTTGATTGGTTCGGCTCAATGCTATTCTCTCTGTCACTGGCCTATCGTGTTATCTGTCGAGAACATGGAGGGAATGAGTTCTATCTGACTTTATATTGATGTCTCGGATTTCTATCAAGAAAAAGTTATTTTGCAGTAATTAATGTTATTGTTTTATTGACCAGACCCATTTTCTGGTATTGCTTTATACCTTGAGTGGCTCAGTGTATATTATATATAATGTGTACTGTATGTTAGTTTTTGGTTCAATAAGTCCTTTAAGTTTAAACCTCTAAGAGATTCTCAACTTTGATTTGGTCATTTGGATGTGATACACCTTCTGGTTAGTGTCTGATGGCATGGACTGCTTCCTAAAAAGTACTATTTTGATTTTGATTTGGGCTCCAAACGATCACAATGAAAATGATTTTGTCACAGTGCACTCTGCAAGTACACTCTTAGATCAGAATTGGGCTTCTGCGTTGGGTTCTGTGAAGCGTACGCTGTAACCAGAAACCCCTCTGAATTCGACGCAGTAACCCACGGCTTAATCTGATGTGCATCTCCCGAGAAATGTAACACATCAAGTTGACGCTGCCCGCAACGATTCTGATTGGCCTGTTCAGCACCGCAGATTTCTTCTGTGCACGTCCGACTACTTTCCCCCAGAGTTATTGTACTTATCAGTGGAAGAATATGGTGGTATGCAAAAGTTAATTTTCATGATTTATAAATCATTGGTTGTTCAGATCAACAATTCCACTTAAATCATATAGCAGACGAACACAGTGATATTTGAGAAGTGAAATGAAGTTTATAGGATTTACAGAAAGTCTGCAATAATTATTTAAACAAAATTAGGCAGGTGCATAAGTTTGGGAACCCTTGTCGTTTTATTGATTTGAATACCTTTAGCACTAATTGTTGGAACACAAAATTTGTTTTGTAAGCTCATTGACCCTTGACCTACATACACAGGTGAAACCAATTATGAGAAAGGGTTAAGGTGGCCAATTGCAAGTGTTTCTCCTCGTTGCATCTTCTCTGAAGAGTGGCAACATGGGAGCCTCAAAACAAGCTAACAGCTAACGATCTAGCTAGCGATCTAAGGAATTGTGTGCGTTACCACACCCAACAACTGAACATTCTGACTTACCTACGTGCAACTTAAGCATAACTAAACTGGACTACAAAATCGCAGCGAGAAAAAAAAAGGGAGGATTGATGAGATTGGTTAGCCGGAAGTCCATGCCCTTGTTTAGCAGTTCCACAGCAAATACTGTGATGGAACAGATAAGAAAACATAACAGGGACTAGAGAAAACTGAATGGATTGAAAATTATGAACCAAAAAGAAAATGAAAGATATCTACGCAGCACCGGGACAGAAGGCATTTAAATTTCCTGCACTGCTACACACTCAAAGTACAAAACAAAATGTATTCAAGGATTATTAAGTGGATTTTGCATGATATGTCTCCTTTAAAGTGTGCTGTCCATGCTCGGATACCATCGAACCTGACTGAACTGGAGATGTTTTGTAAAGAATGGTCCAAAATACCTTCAACCAGAATCCAGACTCATTGGAAGCTATTAGTTACTTCTGCAAAAGGAGGATCTACTAAATATTGATGTCATTTTTCTGTTGGGGTGCCCAAACCTACGCACCTGCCTAATTTTGTCCAAATCATTACCAGGGGTGCCCAAACTTTTGCATACCACTGTAACAATCACCGTCTCAATATAAGACATAATAATAATAGCATCAATATAAGGACAGACAGATGTTAGCAAATTCCTGAAGGGAGACTGCTGAAACTGTCGGAATGGACATGAGGGAATGAACAAGAAGTGGAAAAACTAGAGGAACACATATGTTTGCAGTCTAAAAAGTTTAAAAAAAAAAAAAAGTTCCAGTATTGTATTGTCATTTTATGTTTCTGTCGACCACACTGCACGTGAAGCACCGGGACACGACCGCGTGTAATTAACACAGATTTGCTGCATGGTGGGATCACCGCAGTGCTGCCAGTATAACTGTGTCGGCCTGAATAGTTCTGATTTAGTCTTAAGGTGAACATGTTTTCTGTTTGCTCTGGGCTATATTGGGCCAGCCGGACTGAAATCGGGGCACAGAATTAGGTAGGGACACATCCCTACCAATCACGAGGCATGATTAGCAAGGGACGATAGGTTGATTTCCCTACCAATGTTTGCTCTGTGGCTGTAATCGGCACTGCACCAGACCCCGATTCGTCACGGAAAACACCAGAAACCGATTCGACTCACTAAAATGTGAGCAAACGTATTTGGTCTAAAATAATTCCTAGCATTATTAGTCATGATAACTGGCATTACCTTTCGATTTATTTATTATTTGTGTTTCATTTATGTTGCAATTATTTACATTTTATTTATATATTCTTTATTTTATTTTCAATTTAGCATTTACTTTCAAGAGATTGTAGAAGTGCACTAGATAAGATATTCACTGTTCTTTAAGTGCAATAAATACAGTGTGTTCACTAATCAGGTCATCGCAAATGCAGAACCTGTTAAAAACAACCTCTCAAATACATTATTTGTGTTGTAGTGTTTTAATAGCGTACCCATACTGTCTAGCCACAGGGTAGCAAATCATCAAAAATGTGGGTGGTATTTATTTTTCTCTTGTTGTTTATGTTGTACATTTTTGCATTTTTTAGAAATACCCCAGTAAGAAAATCATATATCTTTAAATGTCAGCTAGCAAATTTACTGTTAATTTCTGACTCCACTCGATCTTGTAAAGCCTATTTTGCATGGATGCCTGGATGCTGCGCTTGACTGGAACACCTTTATCTGAAGAGAAAGAATTTAAACTGTTCTCAACTCTTATTGATGCGCATGTGCTTGTTTGGTTAACTCAGTGTTTCTCAAACTGTTGGGCATGGGGCCATGACAGGTGGGGTGCAAAAGACCTGGGAGGCGAACCACCTGGGAGAAAACGGCTGAACAAGAAATTAGCATATGTTAGCTGTTATATCACCACCATCACCGTCTTTTGTGTACATAGAGTCATCATCCCGCTTTGCCACCAATAACAATAAATAGCCCATTTCTTTGCCTTGAGAAACTCTTTGGTTGCCCTTGCAGTATCTTTTGGGACATTATATATTATAAAAATTATATAGCGCAGAGAAACTGATCTGAGTATAGCCCCGTACACTTCAGAATTCCTCCTGCTACTTCTATCAGAAGTCACATCATCTATAAACACTAGTGAGCCAGCTCCACTGGCAGCCATACAAGCCTATGCTATAACATTGCCTTCACCATGTTTGATAGATGATGTGGTATTCTGATCATCTGATATTGAGCTCCTTCTCTTTTTCTGAAAACCTTTCTTTACCCTTCATTCGTGGTTCAAGTTAATCTTTGTTTTATCTGTCTAAAGATTTTTTTCAGAACTGTGCAGGCTCCTTTAGATGTTTTCTGGCAAAGTTTAATCTGACCTTCTTGCTCTTGAGTGTATCCAGTAATTTGCACATTGTTGTAAACCCTCTGTATTTATATTCATGTAGGTGTCTCTAGAGTGTAGATTTTGAGAATGATACACCTACCTCCTTGAGAGTGTTTTTGACTTGCTTAGTTAGATGTTGTGAAGCATGGAAATAATTCTGTAATGATGCACTTTAGTTGTCTTGACTTGAAGCTGAAAGACTGCACTTGAAACGCATCTTGATTGTTTGATTTAAAATCCACCTTGGTGGAACTACTCAATTGTCTTTGTCCAACTAAGTGTGGACCTAATTGTAAATTAGGTTATCAGCAGAGGTACATTTTACAGCAATGGATTTTCAGAGATCCCTACTATTTTAACAAAGGTAATAAACAACAGGCCTAACAGGTTTTATGGTTTCCCTTCTTGAGATTAAATACACTGATATTAAAAAGAGAACTTTCATCTACTTTTAAACAAAATAAAATATTTTAGAAATTAAAATGCACCTTTTGACCAGTTGAAGAGACGGGCTTCTTTTAGTCATATCGGAACTACACTTGAAGCTGTATTGGTGCACACTCTGATGAAAGAATTCGTTTCCACTGGTATCACAAACAGGCAATCAGCAAAAAGCTGTGAAACAATAAAGTGAAAACATTTTTTTTTTTTTAGATTACTGAGTACAGTCACGGAAAACAGCGAACGGTATGGATGCACCCCGACTGTTGCTAAAAATAATTATAACCACACAACAGTAATAATTAGATAGGTAAATACCGAAATCGGAGATATGCTGCAAACGTAAACGCTAATTAAAAACTGTACAGCCTTAAATTAGCTTTATTTTTAGCCAGCCTGGGAAAACTTCGCAAATAGGTAGAAAACGTCGCATTATCTATCGTTACCTCAAACCCTGCAAAAGTTATGTTGGTTAGAGTAACTCGTTTACGATAAACAATAGACAATAGTGTGGCTTGATTTGCTAACACAACCAATACTGCAAAACACGTAAAAGTAAACAATAAAGATTACTAGCAAAAGCTCGGTAGTGAAGACAGATCGTTTCCACGACAGCAGAAAGTGTAACAAAAGTAGATTATTATAAAATTAGCTGTGTTTTAAGGCTGTACGTATCTTGGAATGTTAGCTGACGCTAGTTAGCCAGAAAGCTAACAGCATTAGCTCGCTTTTTATTTTTCACTTTTTGTACTATGAGAATTGGGTAGTAATACATCCAAACACACAGAATACATCGATAGCAAAAATAATTCTACATCTTTAATGTCAAAAAAAGAAGCTGTGATTCTATAAAACAAAGACTTACTTCTCAGACGCTGAACCGACGTTTAACTGAGCCAATCAGCTTCCAGGCAGACCGAAAGATTGAAGTTGTCAAAGCTGCATATTTTCGTCACTTTCAACCCAACTACAACACTGAACACCAACGTTTAGTGATAAACTTTGATTTATTTCTTTATCGGCAACGACGGGGATAATTCACCTGTTCTACACTAAGATTTAACCACAAAGTGTCTGCGAAGAGCTACACCAACGTGACTCCATCAGCAAAAACAATGACACTTCCGTCTGCACTCTTTCAGAATAAAATCGTCCTAGCTGCAACTTCAAACACAAAAAGGACTTTATTATTTGCGAAGTATACGTATAAAATTTCACATTACGATGAAGTTAACTAAAAAATAAAGTAGTAAAGCAAGCAAAACATGCACATATAATGCAAGGCACCACCAAGCATATAGGTCACAGAGCCTCTGTGTCCAACAGATTTACTAGACACATTACATCAGTTCATGATAAATGTAGTAATTCAAGTCATAATATTGTATTCACTGTTATATTTTTTCCACTGGAATGGAACGAATTTGAGTTTTATTTTCTAAGACTTTTAACAACTTTGTTTTATTTTGGTATTGCTCGATGTCTTTTGTAGCGGTGCTTCCGTGTGTATATCACGTGGCAAGTCTACACGGAAGTAGCTGCGCAATGGAGCACACTGCCAGTTGTAAAGACCAGTCTATAAAGACAGGGCTCTTTAACTGTCTGACAGAGGCGTACCGGTGTTTTCTTGCGGGAACGTATCCCGAACAAAGTGCTGCCGATGTGGCGAGCATGATATATTCCGGGTTTCGTGGACTGGTGCCCGGTAAAGACAGAGAGGGTTCTCCTCCAGAACACTGCAATGAAAACATTGCGGAGCGGACCTGCATCCTTATGTCTCTAGTAGAGAGGATTTCCTCCAGTGTGACGTCTCAGGCCCTGCCTCCAGACGTGACGTTTTATTGCGTGGAGGTCCTGAAGGTGTTGTTTGAAGACATGGATCTTATGCCACATCTTGTAAGTACTACCCCTGGTCAGGGGGAGTAAAAACGCACATTTGCGGTAATACAGTAAATTATTTAATTACTGAAAAGGCCACTATTCCACAGGTCTACCAGTTCCAAGCTGAAGACCACATTATCTCACATCTGGCAGCAAAGACAGCATCAAAGTGTGTTTCCTACCTTATCCACAAATCTGTAAGTAGTCGTTTCTGTGTGCATTAATTTTCAACGAAAAATTATGTATAATGTACAGAACGACTTCTTTCTAGTGCTAATGGCTGGGTAGCTGACCTCCCCCCTCCAGCCTATGCCCCACACACTCCGATCTGTATAACTGTATAAGATACATATCTTATAAAGGTTTATTTACTTTACACGCATACACACGTCACACAACAAAATAAATAAATGAAGTAACAGTAAATGACTTAAATAACATAATTTACACAAGAGCTCCTTTTCAGGTTTTGTGCAAAGATTTAGAAAGTCCTGCCTGTTTCCCCAGTGTGAATAGCAAAATACAAACAATAACATCTTATTCAAAGTCTCTCTTAGCTTTCATTTAAAACTGTGCATGTCTGGACTTCCGTGATGCAAAATCATCTATGGTACATCCAGTGCAAGTTCACTATTAAACCACGGCATTAAGTCTGTTTTGTCATTCTACTTCATATAGTAGGCAAGAAAACATCATTTTATTTGACTATGACTTACATTTACTATAATTAGTAACAAAGTTAACCTGTAACATTCATTAATAACAACAATGGCACTATAATAAAATAATGGCAACATGCATAGCAGTGCTAGAGAACCCAGTTAACCAGCTAAACTTGTGTTCTTCAGCGAGTGGTGAACATGTGAGTGAAAGTCCTTCTGCTTCAGCTTCTACAGGCCTCTGCAAATGCATAGACTAGCCAGGACAGGACAAATAGAGGAGATTTACCTGTTACTGTCTGTACAGTATAAGCAAAGCATGTAGCTGCAGCAGACAGACTACTACAAAAAATATTATGTAGTTGTGATTATGTATTATTAAAATAAGAGTTTGTTACAACACCATAATATCCACAGTAGCTAAGCAACTTTAATTTGTTTAAGTTAGCTAGCTGCTACCTAGTAACTTTCAAGTTTTTTTTAATGTTACTGCATTGGGGCTGGGGGGGCGGGGCAATGGTTTGGTGGTGGGGTTGTTTTTTCCTTATTTCTTCATTATTGATTTACAAGACAGCACAAAGAAGGGGTGCCAGGCAGGGTTACAAATAATTACTAGTATTTTTTTTCTTGCCTTTATTGCCTGTGCCCAGCTGACAGTACCTCAGCCAGGCGCAGTGCTGTGTGATCAACCACTAGCTAGAACCCTGTGCGATCTTGAGTTGTCACCCACTGGAAACACTTGTCACATGAAGAAACAAAACACGGGACCAAAGTAGGACCCTTTTTAAGAACTGGGAAGCATATCTCTGTGCCAACATTTTTGTTATTATTAAATTTTAATTTAATTTTTGAATTAAATTAAAAATATAAACACACACACATATGTATAAAGTATATAAAAATTCCCCTCTCACCCTGTGGGCAGTCTTTGCCCCCCGAGCTCTGCCAGAGTCCTGGGAGCTTGGAGGGTCCTGCGCAGTATCTTAGCTGTTTCTATGACTGTGCTCTTCTCAGCAGAGATCTCAGATGTTGTTCCTGGAATCTGTTGGACCCACTCTCCCAGTTTGGGCGTCACTGACCCGAGTGTTCCAGTTACCATGGGGGCCACTGTTGCCTTCACCTTCCACATCTTCTCTAGCTCTTCTCTGAGCCCTTTGGTATTTACGGAGTTTCTCATGTTTCTTTTTCTGATTACTTCTGCTTGGTATTGCTAGATCCATCACTACAGCCTTCTTCCTCTGCTTGTCCACCACTAATATGTCCGTTTGGTTAGCCATCACCAGTTTGTCTGTCTGTATCTGGAAGTTCCACCAGATCTTAGCTTGGCCATTCTCAACCACCCTTGGGGGTGTATTCCATTTTGATCTTGGGACTTCCAGGCCATAATCAGCACAGATGTTCCTGTATACTATGCCAGCTACTTGGTTATGGCCTGCTAGCATTTTGCACCCTGCTGTTATGTGCTGGACTGTCTGAGGGGCATCTCTGCACAGCCTGCACCTGGGGCCTTGCCTGCTGTGTAGACCCCAGCCTCTATCGCTCCTTTGCTTAGAGCTTGTTTCTGTGCTGCAATGATTACTGCCTCTGTGCTGTCTTTCAGCCCAGCTTTGTCCAACCATTGGCAAGATTTTTCAATAATATCAGCTACTTACAAACTGGTGATGGCTAACCAACCGGACATATTTGTAGTGGACAAGCAGCTGAAGAAAGCCATAATGATAGATGTAGCAATACCAAGCCACAGCAGCATCAAGAAGAAGGAACACGAGAAGCTCGATTAATACCAAGAGCTGAGAGAAGAGCTAGAGAGGTAAGGTAACAGTGGTCCCCGTGGTAAATGGAACACTCAGGGCAGTGGACCCCAAACTGGGAGAATGGCTCCAGCAGATTCCACAGGAATTATTGTGTAAGTGTGTGTATCTGCTTAAATTTCTCAGGGAATCATCAGTCCTGTCTGGCAGAAGAAATGCGAACAGACATTTCAGAGCTCCCCCCTGGTCTTGAATTAGACGCCTGTCTGTGGTCATTGACTGATGTCTCCAAAAAACTTCTTAAAGGAGCTCATCGAGGTAACCACTGTTTGTGCATTTAGCAGGGAATTTTCCAAAGAAAATGAACGATGACGCATAAGCTTTTCTTCCACTCATGGTTAGTGGTTGGGTGAAACCATTTATTATCAAACAGTTTTGTTTGCCGTTTTAAACTGACAACAGAAACTACCCAAATGACCCTGATGAAAAGTTTACATACCCTAAGTTCTTAATAGTATTGCCTCATTTAACATTAATGGCAATCTTTTGTGGTAGCTGTGGATGAGGCGCTTTATTTGCTCAAGAGGTAGAGGTGCCCATTCTTCTTGGCAAAATGCCTCCAGCTCCGGTGAATTCTTGGTCTGTCTTGCACGAACTGCAGACTGAGACGACCACTCCAGAACCTTCACTTTTTTCTGCTGTAGCCAATGACAGGTTGACTTGGGTTTGTGTTCTGGATCAATGTCATGTTGGATTGTCCGAGTGCATCCCATGCGCAGCTTCTGGGCTGATGAGTGCATATTTTCCTCCAGTATGTTCTGATAACATGCTGCATTCATCTTACCTTCAATTTAGACCATGTTCCCTGCGCCTGCGTAGCTCGCACATCCCCAAAGCATCGGTGATCCACCTTCGTGGATCTGAATTCAACAGGGTCAGTGCAACATGCAGGGGTCTGTCAGGAGGCCAGAAACCCACTGACTTTTTATACCCACACACACTAATTACAAGCAAATAGATCACAGGTGAGGATGGAGTATCCCCATGAGCCAAAAGCTCCAGTTTCAAACTGCTTAAATACTCAGAAAGTTGGCTTTAAAAGAAGGAAAAGGGAGCTGAAACAGCTTGTTTAAGCTGAGGGGATGCACTAAGGGCCACTAAAGTAAATGAAGATTATTTCGAGGCGCTGCTTGTGCAAAGCTACTCTAGTGAGTCCAAGCATAAGAATATCAAATTGGGAATAACTGTAACTGGCACTCATACAGTATAAATTCTCTTGCACACAATCAGCAACTCCATATGTGGAACTAAACAGCACGCATGCCGTCACTGGGAGTTCTGCTTAAGGTGAGTTCTGCTCACATGAAGTGACCTTACATTTTGACAATGGGGTGGAAACCAAGAGAAGAACTGGACTGTTTTAATCAAATGTATATGTGTTTATTGGAGTGTGAATGTTAGAAGCACTTATGTATTGGAAAAAAGGGGCTTGTATGAATGGGTGTGAATGAGTGAATGAAGCATGTTGTATAAAGCGCTTTGCATGCTCAAGTAGAGTAGAAAAGTGCAGTACAAGAACCAGACCATTTCCAACTATCATTGAAGTGATAGTTCTCTGAAACCCAAAGTTCTCTGACACATTCTAACTGGGAAGACTACCTTATACTAAGTATCAGGAATTGAAGATCGCCTTATGATCTTGTAATTACGACCACAGTATAAACATACAGATGACAGAACAAGGCCCAATTGGCAGCCATTGTAACAATGGTTGTAATGAGACTGGAATAAGAATGCTAACCTTACTGGTTTTGTGTAGTTCTCTATGAATGATGTCCAAAGAAGCGACTTCTCCTCTACTTTGACCAATCAAAGCGCTTTATACAACATGCCTCATTCACCCATTCTCACACATTCATACAAACAATTGTTTCTAAGCCTAAGTGCTTTCTATCTAATATACAGTCACCATTATATCTACAACTAATGATCATTGATTTTAATTTTCAAAGCCAAAGTCCAAAATCCAGGATCTTTAGGTTAGCATTAAAAAATAAATAATACAGAACACCAGCAAATCATCACATTGTAGAAACTGTAATCTGAAATGTGTTAAAATTTTAAGTTGAATTAAATTACTTGAAGATGGGTTTCTTATTAAAATTGTGAACAAATTAATTTGTGTGCTTGCTAGGGTAACTCATCATGGTAACACGAAGGGCAGAACAGAGTAAGCCATGATGTCTGCAGGATGATGGTCGGTTTTATCCAGTCTCTCATTTTGAATGTCTTTATTTTCTTCCATTAGAGTTTGTTATGACACTAATGGCAGGTTTTGACAGCAGCCTGAGTGCTTTGTGTTCAAAACTGTTCCCTGAGGACAAGAAAGAGATGTCACGGTGTGTGGTGGACTTTACCAGAAGTGCACACTGGGGAACAACATTCTGCCTGATGCTGGACCTGCTGGAGGTGCTGACTACTTCCAGTTTAGTATGTGGAGCTGGTTCCTGTTTGAAGAGTCAGAAAATTGCCTACCATTGCTCCTTGGCCCTCCTAACCATCAGCTGCTCCTCAGAGTATTATGTTCAAAAGCGAGTGCTCCTTTTTCTAAAGAGAGCTGTCCTTCAGAAGGTTGGAGAGGACTGGGCTCCGGGGGCGGTGGCATCGACTCAGATGAAATGTGGAAACTGGAGTTCTGATATGAGCATGCTAGCTCAGGCTGTGTTAACAGCAGCTGCTGAGAATTGGTTACAGAGTGTTCAAGTGGAGTCCGCTGCTTTCTTTGGAGGAACGAGGCACGTCGTGGGAGATGAAAGTCAGGACTCAGATTGTGTCGTGCTGAGAGCTGTCAGCCTGATTCTTCTTAAGTCCACAGAGATTCACGTCCAAACAGCTTCAGGATCAGGTGAGAATAAAAAAATACATTACCAATACACACACTTCACACTGTATGGATCACATTTGATGCTCTCTAAATATCACACGAGTACGGTAAAAAAGTGAAAAAGTCGGTGCTTGAAAACAATGAATTTGAACTGAACTTTGAAAGTGTCGAGCCCTGTGGATTAAGATTTGGTGTCTCCTGCAGGTGATATGTGAAAAAAAAAATTCTGAAGTTTTGCTTCTTCTTTTTTTTAAATTTTGCACACTCAGCACAGGAATCCCCTCAGCATACAGCTTTATTCTCCTCAGCGCTTTCAGCTGAAAAACATTCCAGTCAAATCAAAGATGAGAAACCGATTCTGGCCACGAGTGACGGTCCAACAACGTACAGTCTAGGATTGATTCAACGTCATTTTAGCTAACCTTTCTGAAACGTACAGACTTAACATCAGAGATGTTAGAAGAGAGACATTGCACTCAAAGAATCCTGAATTGAAATCTATGGGAGAACAGCAGAGATGTGGGAGAAGGGTAACTTCCAGAGGATTTTATCACATTCGTCTGCTGATTCTCTACATACAGTTTTTATGTCTTGATGACCATGTAGGTCATCAAGACGTGTCACCTCATGAAGGCATTCCTTTCTGATATGAGTTAAATGTATGTAAGCTGACACTGTCTGTGTCTTAACACAGGAATGGACACTGCCACAGAGGTTCGTGCATCTCTGCAGAGTTTGTGGGGCTTCCTGAGACGGTGTAGTTCCAAACTGAGAGAGGTCACTCACCTCTGCTGCTGGATCAGTGTGCTGTTTGGAGAACAAGATGATGACATGATGGAGGCAGCCAGAGCTCTGCTCCTCATATTTCTTCATTACAGGTACAACAGAAGCATGTGTCTTTTATTCCATCAAAATAACATTCAAACAAAGCTAATAGTAAAAAGGTGATTGGCTGATGTGAATTTCTGGAGACTGATGTTATTTTTACCACCTTTCAAGATTTCACGATTTCCTAAAAGATCATATTAAAATATTTTGCTTTAAAATACAAATTTATGTTTCTGTCTCTTTGCTTGATTTACTCTCTTGACTGTCTTGTTTAGCAGTAGAAAAAAATAAGCTGTTAGTGTGTATATGCCATGTTCTGAATCAGATTTTTCTTATCTTTAGACTGAGTTCTGGGCTGGATGAATCTGCAGCGTTGGAGGCAGCCTGTGCATCTGGCTTCAACCCTCATTGCCACTTTGTGCTCCTGCTTCAGAGCATCTCCTTTGACCACAGCATCCTCCTTGACTTTCTCATCTCAGCTGAAACCTGCTTTCTGGAGTACTTTGTGCAGTACTTGAAGTACCTCAGAGATGACTGGCAGGGGTTCGAGGCAGCATGTGGAGGCATCACTGTGTCAGCCTTGTGTGGTGACAGAAGGTTGACACTGAAAGATAAAGGTGAGCCAGATCAAGTAGAATCTGGTTCCCGTGTCCAGCGCTCGGATGTCAGTCCACCGGGGGAACACTTCAGTCTGCCTGCGGAGCTTCGCCTTGTAGACTATGATAGCTCTGATGAGTCTGATCCTGAGAACACGCGGGCTCCTGAGGTTCAAATAGTGGCGTCAGTATGTGAGAAAAGCGCATTTACTTCCTTGAATGTGAACCAGTGCGAGTCAACAACAGCCTCACTGAGCGAACCTAACTCCACCCTGGAAACGAGACCAGAAAGGTTATTACAGCCGGTGTCACGTGGTGAGCAAACATCATGCACAAACATGACAGCTCTGTCACGGCAGCTTACAGGTGAAATATCAGTCAAAGCGGTCGTCTGTCTGTCAGAGCTCAGAGAGGTGGTGATGAGGCTGCACACAAAGAAACTTTTCCCATATAACCCTTCTTCACTCTTAAAGCTGCTCGCACAAGTAGAGAGCTGCTACCAGAAATCATCACAAGTCAGTAAAACGTGAAGATCAATCATTTGTTTGATTTTTGATGTATAATGTTCTGCCAAATCTTCTGAAGAAAAATTAAAAACAAAGATCACATGAGACGGTTATTAATTATTTCTTAATTTTAAAAAAAGAATAGCGTCCTCAGGAAGTGTGCTATGGTTTTATGGCTGGGAGTCATCATCTTCTGTATGTTTAAGATGGGACAGAAAGCACAGTGAGAACTTAAACAATTCTTTGTTTAGGAAAGAGATTTAACATCATGCCATCCTTGGGCTCTAGTGGAAGTCTTGTGCTCCTTTAAACCTTGTCTGTCTGTGTATCCTGACCTCCCAAGCAGAACGTGGGTGTTTTTGCACAGTGTTTGTCTTTGGTCCTAATAGAAACTTTTAGGTACCTTTCCATGTGGGTGTCATGTTAATAATTAGAGTCTCAGCAAAGCTCGCTATTAGCTCAGCGCTGAGTCCTGGTACCCTGTTTGTTCTGTCCGTACACACACAAAATTCACAAATAAAACAATTACTGCAGCAAATATTTGTTTTTCTTATTAAAAAATATGCCTACTATATACAGCATTTTGGATATTAACAGTGTTCTTAAAAGCCAACATAAGTTTCCGTCTTTCTGGTCCTGGAGGGTTTGTTCCGGTGGAGAACTTGCCTCTTGTATATTATCAGGAGCACAGAACAAACAATGTTATTGCATCCCTTGAGGGCAGGTAGGGAAAAAAAACCTTGTGTGTTCTGTGGCAATCCATTAGCCTACCTCCACTTCCTGAAGGAGAAAATAAGCCCTTCCCAGGTAATTGTGGCTGGGTGGGTGTGACCCTAAACAATGTCAAACAAAGACTAGAGTGGCTGGCTGCTTGTCATACAGTGAGGGTAGTGGTGGTGTGTGTGTTGGGGTGGGGGCTTAGGATTTTCCCATCTATGTTGATATTCCACAGAAAACACAAGCAGTCAGCTACTGTGTAAAAAAGTCCTTTTATCTGTTCTGTCTGGCTGAGCTGGCAGTGAAAAGGTAAGCCTTTGTTTTAATGGACCTAAAAGTGTGACGAGTGAGCACACTGCACGTTTTCATTTGAATGTGAGTGATAGTTATAGGTTTTTGGCAGATACCTACTGTGCTTAAACTACATAGCTATGGAAAATTGAAGGAGTTGTTTGATCCGAGGCCATTCTGCTGTTATTTGTTCTCTGGTTGTGTGTCAGCTTTGTACCAGTTGAGCTGGAATGAATGAATTCTCTGTTCTCAACAACATCAGAGTAAAAGTTGTGCGTTCTGCCTTCTTGTACTCAAAAGATTGATGAAGGTGTGGTGAGATGTTTCTATCTGAGTTTCTGTTAAAATCTATAGAGCAGATCACCTTTATGGGGCCAGCAGCTATGGAAAAGTGGAATGACTGGTACTTTGACTGGAGGCAACTCTCCTTTAATGTAACTTGAAACACTAAACAAACAGCTAACAGACCAGTTGAGATAACGTGTGAATACACGGTAGCTATTTAAATCCCGAGGTGACCTGGAGGTAATTCAAAAGTTTAATTCATTTTTACTTTGGCATTATTTGATGCAAGTTTTTGTCCAATTCAGGGGAAAATTCTGCACTTTTACTACATGTAAGTTTTCTGTTGGTGCTGTATTTATTAAAAATAAACTTGCTAATTTTGTTGAAGAGCCCCAAAACACCTCCGGGCTGATGTGAAGTAAGAACAGATAAGTCAAAGAGATGTGCATGGTCAGCAGCAGACCATATGAACTGGATGGGCAACCAGCTTTGACAAGGGGGCATTCAGCTGCAGTCACACAGAGTACGCTCACAGAGTAATGTAGTCAGTTATAAAAGTGCACAAATATCTGTCTTAGTTTGCAGGAGACAAGCAGGAGAGACATTTTCTCTAAGTGCAGAGGTGGATCAGAACTGACACTAGAACAGCTGACTGAGCGCTCGGTATCCTCAACATATTTCCATTTATTTTGCAATTTTTTGCTTTATAACTCACTGTTTTAAAGCATGGCCACACTCACTCAAGCAGACCTCTTTTTAGTTTACATAAGGGTACTTCCCAAAGCCTGACCCGCACGTGCATCTGCTCAGTGCCTCCTTAATCATGGTGGTTACCACAATGCTGCAGAAGCATTATACCACTGTGAACTGAATAATTAAACTGCAGTTACCAAGGTGTGTGAATATATAGTTGGAAGTATATCAGTAGAATTAATGTGAGGGGGCATAACGGATAGTCACACGGGTTATCTTCCTACTGAATCATGAATCCGGGTTCTCCATTCCCCACACTGGGGAAAAATATTGTCTCCCGACTGATTGGAGGTTATCGTGAAAAGGCCAGTTATGTGTTCTAGTAACTGCAATTCCAGCAGTGGAAAAGTGATTTAACAGAAGACTAAAATCATGTATAACAACATTTGCATCACCAAATGAAAATGTTGCCAGTCGGGAATTTTCTGCAATCTTCGGCTGAGTTACATATTGAAACATTAGCCGGGTAAAAAGAGAACAACTTTCAAGACACAGAAAACTTGCTCACCAGTTAATGTCGCTTGGTAAAACGCCCCTTGGATGTAGTTATATTGATGTATCTCATATAGATCTGCATGGGTATTATATGTGACACATGTTTCATTAAAAAAACAACCTGTAAGAGCTTCATCCGTAATACATTATAGCACGTTTTATTGTTAGGTCTTTCTTTCTTTCTGCACTTAAGTCACAAAGGGCTGTTAAAAAGGTGTGGGAGTGATCTAAGGGAAAGATCAGTAAGTCAATATTTGTTATCTAAATAGACCTGTATGCACTCTCCAGTAACTGTTCTGTGACTACAGTCTGCTTGTTGTAAAATTATTCTTACCATACAGACATCCATGTTAAGAAAAGTAACACACATAAATATAAGTATACTTACACTAAGCAGGAATAACATTAGGGCCACTGACAAGTTAAGAACACTGATTATCTCTTCATCACGGCACCTGCTGGTCGGTGGGACGTATGAGTGAACATTCCTCAGAGATGATGTGTTAGAAGCAGGAAAACTGGGCAAGCATAAGGATTTGAGTTTGACAAGAGCCACATCATTATGGCTGGATGACTGGGTCAGATCAGCTCCAAAGCTGCAGCTCTCGTGGGTGTTCTCAGTCCTCAGGGGTCAGATTATCAAATTATTGTGAATATGTACAGAGGAGGTCTGTCATCATCTGGGGCTGCATTTCAGGCACTTGTGTTGGGGATCTTGTCAAAACTGATGATATTATGAGTGCAGAAAAGTCCCGTCAGATCGCCAGTCTGACCGGCAATAACTTCTGCGTGACACACACACACTGCAAACACAGTAAAACACAGTAAAGATTTTTTTTAAAAGGATAGAAAAATAAACAATGTAACACTACCAGTCAATAAGCATACACTTATCAAAGTATATTATCAGCATCAAAGGGCTGATTCCAGTGCTGCCTGACTATTGATACTTACCATGACCTTACTTTCTCTTGTGTTTGTATAACCTTTTGGCTCCCTTAGGGAGGAGGGATGTTTGACACTCTGTATGAATGCTTCTGGTCAGAGAGACTCTGGTTGCCTGTGGGCCTAACGTGGGCTGACCTGGAAGACAAGGAGGGTCGGGTGTACGCCAGAGCCTCCCATCTTTATGTCACTCTCCCGTATGCCTTAGGCCTTTTACTCATCAGATACCTGTTTGAAAGGTAACTTCCACACTGCAACTGTGAACCTACACTTCCAAATGATTTTCATGTACAACAGCCTACGTCACAATTATAATGTGTGGATCGGATGCTCGGTGGTGGTGGTGGAGGCTCATTGTGGACCAGTGCTTAAGCACAACTGTAGCTGCTCTTCCTGTGACAGGTGACACTGTGGCTTCATGTTATCTTCTTCAGTTTGAACCTTCAGTGTGGCTGTGACAGATTTGTTGCCAACACAACCATTACTGCACACACACGCTGCCGCTGCGCGGTGTCAGTGTGACGCCCATAAAACCCCCACAAATGTGTCCCAACCACAAGTCTAACAAACAAAGCACAAGCATGACTACAGCCAAAGTAATAGATATGTCATAATAATAGCTACATATTAACGTTATTGACTGTAATCCGAATGCTAAATATTCAGTTTCTAATTTTCTTTTATTTGGGTTCTTGTAATTAAATCTTTATTAAATGACATTTAATATTAAATTTTTAAATTTAAATTAAATTTTGTGTGTGTTTATGGTATTTCAGGTGGATAGCAACACCACTCGCCATCTCTGCTGGAATCAAGCAGAAAGTCTGTCTGAAAGCAGAGGAAAACTCTGTCTTGGAATTCTACTATACTGCTCGGTGTAGAGTTCCTGCTCAGGTAAACTAGGTTATGCACATTTAGTCCTGACAGTTAAAATGTTAACATTGTTTACCTTTGGTGGTTTTACATCTTTTGGACATGCAGTTACTGGGGTTAGGTTAATCGGTCACTCTAAATTGCGATAGTGCAGAGCAGCGGGGGGGGGGGGCAGGGATTGAAGGAAGCCAGCAGAGGCGGGGGGAGGGGGGCTACTGTGGGGCTGAGTCAGAATGTGAGTGTGAATGGTTGTCTGTCTCTCTGTGTTATCACTGCAACAGGCTGGTGACCTGTACAGGTGTACCCTGCCTCTCGTCCAATGTCAGCTGGGATAGGCTCACGTCCCCCCGCAACCCTGAACAGGATAAGCGGAAGAGAATGGATGGATGGATGGTTTTACATCCTCAAAAATAGAAACATAAAAAAAGTGTGATATGATGTGGTATGTCATATCATAGCGAGCACACCAGTTTCCTCACTTTGATTGTCGTGCTCCTCAGTTTCCCTGTATTTCATATTGTTCTCTGCCAGTGTGGATAGCTTTAGATTAGTCACCAGGGTAAACTGTGGTGATCATTTCTGTTTCTTCCATGTTTTGTAATCTTGTAATCTGCTAATTGGAAGGTTGGTGGTTCAATCCCTGACTGGCCCAGTCTGCATGCCAAAGTATTTTTGGCAAGATGATGTGTGAATGTTAGAAGCATTTAGGCACAGGAAAAAGTGCTGGTGTGGATGTGTGTGAACGGGCGAATGAGGCATGTTGTATAAAGCACTTTGAGTGCTCAAGTGGAAAAGTACTATATATATAATAATCAGACCATTTACTGACAACTATCACTGAAGGACTGGAAATCTTCAAAACCCAAAGTTTTCCAACAAGTGATGTACATCATCTTAACACAGGGATCCTCAAATCCAGGCCTTGAGAGCCGGTGTCCTGCAGGTTTTATATTAGATTGAACTTTATTGTCATTGTACACAAGTATACAACAAAAATTGCCGTTCCAGAACACCCATCCAAGAAGAGAAACAAGCAAACATGGGGAGATAGGTGAACTGTGGCCATGCTGCCCCCTTCTGGAGGCGCTGCCATTAAAAAGATGGAAACAATAGCGACAACATAAGTGAGGGGAAAAAAGTCATCTCATACTTTGTATACATACACACAAACACATACACAGTATAAGGTTACAAAAACCTCTGCGATAGTGCAGAGCAGCGGGGGGGGGGCAGGGATGGAAGGAAGCCAGCAGAGGCGGGGGGGGGGCTACTGTGGGGCTGAGTCAAACTCCCCTCCTTGGCTAACAGTTCTGATAAGAGGTGGAAAAATGTTCATCAGCAGCTAGGTCAGGGAGGTCAGTCCAACACGGATCAGAAGAAGACAGGACGGGGGTGGGGGGGTGTAGAGCATCTGTTTACAGACTGAGATAAGCAGCAGTCCAAGGCCGCCAGGGAGCCAAATTTCTGATTCTATGACTTGTTTTGGAACAGGCTGTACTGATTAATTTTTTGACGGTCTTTAGTCTTTCTGGTACCTCTCAGTGGCGAAGAAATCCAATTATCCGAATCCTCTTGGTTCGTTCCTTCTCCGTGCAGAAACAGATACATACATCTCCAAGATCTTACCCCTCCGAATCAGCTCCAGATATACTGAGTCTGAGTTTGAGTCTGTACCTCTCTGCATTACCCGTCATAAGCAGCCTTACAACAGCCCAACAGCTGCCCAGACTTGCCAAATTGTAACGACAAGCCAGATCCAATTTGGCGATCCTGGCCGTCCATCAACAGGGTAGGGTAAAAAGCAGGGTAAAAAAAAAAGGGTTGGGGAGAGAAGAAAAGTGTGTCCGTCTCCGCTGAGGAGCTGAAGAAAGGAAGAAGATTCTCTGTCAAATATCGAAGTCATTAGCAGGACTCTGGAGAACTTGACTGCATACTGAGGAGGCAATTCAGCCATTTGACTCAGGTGTGTTGAAGCAGAGACACATCTAAAAGTTGCAGGACACTGGCTCTCGAGGCCTGGACTTGAGGATCCCTGTCTTAACACCTTACCAAATCATATGAAAACTTATGTTCATACATTTGTGGAGCTGTTGACTGAAAGTTACTGTTTCTGGAAAAGAAAATCAAGGGTGTCCCAAAGCGTGCCACTATATTTCTACCCTCCCCTTTAATTAAGAGACCCTTCAGCAGCCACAAGTGTGACTCCACACAGAGCCACACCACACATGCAAACTACATAAACAAATGTGCATGTGTTTTTGTGTCTGTGTACATGTGCATACCAGGCTGACATTGATGGGCTGTCTAAGAAAAGCAGTCTGTCCTCGAGACAAGTGGAGCGCTGGTTCAGAAGGAGACGCAGACAGGACCGACCTGGAGTTCTGAAGAAATTCACAGAGGCCAGGTGACTACTCTGTGTGTGTGTGTGTGTGTGTGTGTGTGTGAGAGTGAGTGATCATTCTGAAATTAATAATAATTGTACTGGTAACAGTCTATACACGTGTCCTCTGTGCGTCCTACAGCTGGCGATTTGTTTTCTACTTGTCTGCATTCTTTGGAGGAATAGTAGCACTGCATGATGTAAGTAACATAATTATTTCTTGCATCTCAGCTAGAAACATACTGTAAGCTTTTATTGCGAAATGCAACTCAAGACAGCAGTGGTTAAATGATTAAGTCTCCAAACTCATTAGGCTGTTGTTGTTTTTAGCAGCTCTTTACAGCCTACTATAACTTTTCACTGCTCTTCTTCTTCATTACCTGTAGAAATATAATAATATAATTTATCTTCATTTTTTTGCAGAAAGAATGGCTTTATGACACTAGGGAAGTATGGACAGGTTTTCCCAAGCAGGTTTGATGTATACTTTCTTACACCCCATAATCATCAATCAAAACCTCCAACACCACAGAGGAAACATATGAAAAAGATATGCCGAGTTTCCACTAGTACCTACTCAGCACGGGTCAACTCAACTCGGCACGACGTTGAGTACCACCTCAATTTGGGTGGAGTTACTATAGCAGCGCGGGCAGTAGTCTCTTGATGTAATTTGTATGTGACTCAAAACACAACAGTGGATGAGATAGAGGCAAGCTAACAGTAGCTAAAGCCAGTTTACCATCGTCATCATGCATAAGTCCCCCGTACACTGTTTTAATGGATGAAGGTTATCATTGTCAAGTATTAAAATATGTATGCTGCGTGCATGTTTCAGATGGCTCTCTTTTTGCAAAACTATTGCTGCAAACTGTCGGTCTGGGCATTCAACCGAGCCTCCCCGTGGTTTGCGTGCCTCCATTTTCTTGCTGTCGGGTTTTAAAAATGGCACGGTTGATTCTGGTGAAGGAGTCGCTCTCATGACTCAGCTAGCGATGCACTCTCTGGCCAATCAGTGGCATGCTGTTCTTCCACGTCACTGAACTGATCACAAAACTGATCATAAAACCTTCGAATCAAGTGAATTTGACTAATCCTACAGTCATAACCTTATCTATAGAGGTTTGAGACCTAAAATCATACTAGTTATTATCTCGCTGGCTCTGTGAGCTGAAACTAACTGCCCATTGCAGCTAAAGAAGAAGAAAAAAAGAGAAAATGTGCCAGGAGCGAGGAATCTGAGGGAAAAGTTTTAGAGAAAACACTTTTCTGCTCATGTAATGTGACAAAATATCAGTTTCTGATGACCACAACAATTTTCAGTTAGCTGTCAGCCAGTGCTGTGATTCTCTGCCATTGGCTGAAAGTTTGTGAACTCATTATTTAATTATCCAATCAAGGATCAGAGTGACTCGCAATTTGTAAAAGTCACTTATTAAAATGTTTTCTTATTTTAAAAAAAAGTGGAATCTGTGTAAATATATGAAGAACAAAGATTTCCATGTGTCAGACAATTAAAATCAAAATCAAAGGCCACAGAAGTCGCAGAAGCCAGCAGATCAACTGATCTTAATGCCAGCTTACGTTAGCTAATGGCTCAGCTGTGCCCCTTCTACACTTCTATCTAATATACACATAGGTCCATAAGTTTTTGGACACCACTACAGCTGTGACGGAAATGCAGACTTTCAGCTTTACTTCAAAAGGTTTAACAAAAATATTGCTGTTCAGGAATTACAGTTTATATATATATATAATTCCAAAGTTCAAGCAGACAGAGACAAAGACACTGACCAGCTTATCTTTGTTTGCTATCAGTACAAACTGAAATGTGAGTAGGGCTGTACTTTAATATGTGGAACAGTTGTAAACTTGGCATGTTTATGGCCTGTAGTTGTGTCTGACGAGACTTTAATTACAAGTACTCAGATTTCCTTTTGTTTCAGAGTCTGTAGTGGACGTATAGTTGTATTATCAACCTGTACTGGTTTTACATGGGACACTGCAGCTTAGTGAGCAGTTCTTTATTTTTATCTATAAGGTGTAGGACAAAGAGCAGAGCCTTATGGGGTAAACCTTTTGTCTGCATGACTGGTTATAATTTCATGTTACATGTCCTGTCTTCCTGAATCTGTCTCTCTCTGTCTGCAGACCATGCTAGGATCTCAGTACTGGTATTATATCTTGGAGATGAGTTTTCTATGGCTGTCTTCTTTTCAGTGTTGCATTTGACGTTAAGAGAAAGGTAAGTGGTGGTTCTTCCATTCAGTTTTATGTGCCCCTGTTCATTTGCTAACTTATTTTCTTTACATAACTGAAGTAGTGTAAGATTTTAATGCTGTTTGTCCACATTTGAAAGATTCTAAGGTTTTCTGTAAGGTAATTCTAAGGTAATGTTATATTTTAGAATCTTCATTCTCTGTTATTTTGAATCTCAACAACAGAAGCGCAATTATATATCATGCAACTGGCCCCATCAGGACATAATAATTCATTAATTTTAATCTTCATGCTTACAAAATAAAAATACGAATACTGAGCTCAGTGAGAACAGATATCATTGATGGACCTATACAATCTCGGCATTTTGGGTTCAGAGCTACTTTAATTGATCAGTCGAAGCAGGGAAAGAAAGAAAAGCATCTCTTCCATCCCATTTGGTTGCCTCAAGAATCAGTGCTTGGTCCCCTTCTTTCCAATACACACCACCACCCTTGGCCTGATAATGAACATGTACAGTTTTTCTTATCATTGCTGCCTATTGTAGCAATGGTTCCAAGAGAATTCGGTCATATCATAATAATACTCGTGTACATTCCACCCAAGACAACAAAGTTCCATGTGAAATTCTCTAAGAAATCCAGAGGCACTCTTCATAATTTCAGGAGACTTCAATCATGTTTCTCTCTGCTCCCAACTGACTGGGTTCACACAGTTGGTTGACTGTCCTAACAGAGAAGACAAACCCTTGATCTGCTGTACGCCAATGTCAAAGAAGCTTACAGAGCTACTGTCTTATCACCTTTTGGCAGATCAGAACACAGCTTGGTTTTTCTGCAGACCCTCTGTGCAGAGACTAAACTTACAGTCAGGAAATGGACACCTGATGCTACTGAGGCTCTTAGGGACTGCTCTGAATGCACAGATTGAAATGTGCTACTGGAAACAGATTATGAACAGACAGGTTGAGATAAAGGCGATTCTCAACCAGAACAGGGTAGCTTTTAGAGATGGTAACAAAGAACAGCTCAAACAGGTGCAGCATGAGCTGAAGAAGAGATTGAAAATGGCTAAAGTGGAATGCAAAAACAAGATTAAAAAGGAATCTGCAAAACATCTACAATATCCGTGAGTTATGGAGAGAAATTAATACCACCTCTGGTTACTACAAAAAGAAAAGACAGCCACTTGTGTGCAATGTGGAAAGACCTGATGAACTCAATCACTTCTTCAATTTGACTCTGAGGTCACACCCACTTCAACTTCTTCCCCTAATTCTCTTCAACATGTTGGCATCTTCACTGCTACTCAGTCTTCTCCTCCACAAGTGCACTTCTCCACCACAGCTACCCCATCTCCTTGCATCTCTAATGTGGCAGCTACTTCCCCCCTCACACCTGTTCCTCTACTCTTGTTTGTGACACAGACCGGGTGAGATTGGAGCAAGGAAGACTATGCTCTGGGAAGGCTGGTGGCCCAGATGGTGTGTGCCCAAGGCTGCATAAGGACTGTGTTAACCTCTCCACAGGATCTTTAGTCTACAGTCGGGGCGGTCAGGCATCCTCTACCAGTACCAAAAATAAAGTGTCCAGCTGAACCGAATGACTGCAGACCAGTGGCTCTTACATCGCACATCATGAAAACCTTGGAACGGCTGAATCTGCTTCTACTGAGACTTGAAGTCAAAGACAAACTTGACCCGCTGCAGTTTGCAAACAAACAACACATCAGATAAAATGATGCTGTCCTCTACATGCTTCACCAAGCCCCAGCTCATATGGAGGAATCTCAGATTTGAGTTATGTTTTTTTTTTGTTTTGTTTTTTTCTTTCAATGCCATCCAGCCAAATATATTCAAAGCTCACAGAGATGGATGAAGATTTATTCTTTGTTTCCTAGACCACATATTGTCAGGTTGGGGAGCTGTGTTTCTGGGGCTTTAATGAGCAGCACAGGTGCTCCACAGGGGACTGTCCTGACTCCTTTTCACTTCGTACAGCAGACTTCAAATACAATTCTGAGTCGTGCCACATCCAGAAATACTCAGATGACACTGCCGTTGAGATGTGTATCAGGAAATGACAGGAATCTGAATATAGGGATCTTGTTAAAGCCTTCAGCAACTGGAGTCACAAAAAACACCTCATATTGAACACCTCTCAGATGAACAACATGGTATTAGATTTCTGAATATTAAAGCCCCTCTCCAGCCTGTGAAAGTTTGTGGGGTGGACATAGAGGTGGTAACAAATATCTGCAGTAAAATGCTGTGTGTGGTGGAAAGTGTGCTGTTCTATGCTGCAGTGTGCTGGGGTGGCAGCATCAGAAACAAGGATACGAGGAGACTTTACAAACCAGTGCGGAAAGCTGGCTCTGTAACTGGAGCCAGACTGGACACTGGGAGAGGTTGTGAAAAAAAGCACTCTAAAGACGTCATAAGCCATCCTGAATGACTCTGCTCACCCACTTTATAACATCTTTATGGAACAAAAAACATCAGTACTGGAAGACTCTCCTCTCTCAGAGAGATACAAAGTACTAAGAAAATCATTTGTGGACAAAGGTTAAAAAAAGACATAAAATCGGGTTTAGCTTTTTATGATCAGGCATGTGGAGAAGTTTCCCTTTCGTCCTAATTCAGCCTCCCTGGGTCTGATAATGAGATTCCCCAGGAGTGGACAAAGGTAAAGATTAAGTAAACAAAAAACCCCAAACATCAACAACAACAACATCTCACACAATTAATATCACATAGTAGTGTCACATGATACGGAACATGGAAGTTCTCCCAGTATGCACTGGGGTGACGGTCATAAGTATCTTTCATATTTAATGGTGTTATTGTAACTCATGCAGTCTGAAACCTTTTTCTGCTACTTAAACACTTAATCTGTTGCATTATGATTAGAGCGAATAACATTAGCAGCTGACTCTCACTACCATTTGCCCTGTATAGGCTGACACGCTCACTGTCACAACATTTTTCATCAGGTAAAGTGCAGCAGATGGACATATTTTAGTTAATAGTTGTAGAGAACCCATTTATCCAACTTCCAAGGCTGTGCATGTAAACGCCTCATGGCCTTGGGATGATATACGGTCAAGGTACATTAACTTAGAAAAGCTGAATAGTAACAATTATATTTTGTACATTATTTTTATTTAACTTAGCAGAGTCTGCACTATTATCTGCTTCATTAACTTCCATCACACCCTCAACAAGGGGACTCTCTTTTCTCGGTCTCTCTCCTTCCCTCTCTGTCCAGAGGGACGTGTATCTTCGTTTATTTGCATGTTGGGAGCATAAGTAAAAAGAATTCATGCATCATCAAAACTCACGTGATTTGTGAACCTGACAAGGATGCTCTGTGTTGATTGGTGTGTCTTTGTGTGTGTCTTATCTCCATCAGGACTTTAAGGAGCAAATTATCCACCACTTGGCCACACTGGTCCTCTTATCATTTTCCTGGTGTGCCAACTACATTCGTATAGGAACACTGGTTATGCTTATCCATGATGCTTCAGATGTTTTGCTAGAGGTCAGTGTCAGCCACATATTATTTTTTCTACACTCTGAATGTGATTAGCTGGAAGATGAAGATTGACTTTTAGAAACTGGACACTGCTTACAGTTCAAAACAAATGCACCACACATTGCAGATAAAGGAAAATAGTTGTGACAGAAGGAATCTAGAGGATGACTGATATGAGTAAAAACTTGTACGGTAACTTGTTCTGAGCAACCACCTACCCCACACGGTAATATGAACATTTTCTCCAGTGAACGATCAGAAAACAGATAAACATGCAAGGTACAAATGCCTGTTTCTGTCACTCTGTGGTGTGCTGAATCAAAGAAAGAAATATAATGGGGTTTGTGTAAAATTGATTTGGTTGCATTTTGAACAGAGCTTAATTGTATTGTATTGGGATGTGCTGAACAAAATGGACTGTGTTTCAGTTCTGTGCGGTTGATTAATGGTCAAACTTCTTTTTCTTTTAGTCTGCCAAATTATTCAACTATGCCAAATGGGAGAAAACCTGCCAAACTCTCTTTGTTTTGTTTGCCATAGTTTTTATGGTAACACGACTCATCATCTTTCCATTTTGGTAAGCTGATAAGTGTGTGTGTGTGTGTGTGTGTGTGTGTCTCAGTGATAGAAGAGAGAGAGCAAGAACTTGTTTGTTAAGACAGTAACCACTGAAGAATGATTATTTTTCTTTTCTCTAGTACATTTGTACATTCAAACTCAAGTAGATTTCTTAAAAATGTATCACTGGCCTCTATCATTTACAGCTGCTTTATTATGTCAAGAAAACTTGTTACATAACTATACTGAATAGTTCCTGGTAGTAACAGTATGCTCACAAAAATGTCCTTAATATTAATATCAGTCACCACCACCATTGTCTGACACAAACAGTAATCATCACTTGTTTTGGTCCTCACTGCAAGCACAGTTCTGCTGCTGGTGACATTTCCAAAAACCATTTTATATTAAGAAAAAATTGTACAAAAAAAGCCCACATCTCAAAACCAAATTCAGTGTTCTCCAATCTTCCTTTAACAGATTGGACCTTTGTGGATGGACACATTTTTTAGTTTGCGTTGAACCAGTCTAAGAGCTGCTGCTGCTATTGTTATTAATGACCTCAGCTGAAGTCTGTAGACATTAATAATTTGCTTTTGGATCCTTCCTCTTGTGACCTTGAATTAAAGGGGTCTGCCCATATCTAGCAACTGACCCAGGTCACTAAACAGCTGGCAGTAGCAGGATAGTGAGAAACTGTGGAATCCCAGATTTCTCAGTAAAGAGGCAGTCTGTTTATAATAACATCAGTTCTAAAGATTTGCCTGTGATGCAAACTTGTGATTGGCTGAGCATTGTCTATCATGTTGGTCAGGAAGGATTTATGGCCATAAATAGTAAAGACTATGACTCAACATTGAGCAACATTAAAGTCACACCTACTGCTCAACAATATTGCTCAAATGTAAACAACACAGATGTGTTATGATTATAGTGATGTCATATATAATGCATTGATATTAGCAAATTATGCAGTATGGGTGCTTTATGTAGTAATATTCCTGTACACACGAGTATAATATGATGTGAATAATGTATAAATAAATAAAGTATGCATTATGTCTAAGATTATATATAATCTTATATCTATATTTATATAATATAGATTGTATACATAGAAAGCCATTATTTAGTATGCAGCCTTGTACAAGAGTGCAGTTTTTACTTATATTTGTTTACTGTGGAATTTTTTTCTGTGGTCACCAAAACATATTTGTAGAAATGTTAAAGATAATCACAGAATATCAATCTCTTACAGCATGCTTAAAATGGTTTTGATTTAATAAGTATGGTTAATATTGAAAACATATTTTTGTTGGAATATGTATTATCAGCCCCAACCGGTCACAGCAGATGACTGCCCCCCTGAGCCTGGTTCTGCTGGAGGTTTCTTCCTGTTAAAAGGGAGTTTTTCCTTCCCACTGTCGCCAAGTGCTTGCTCATAGGGGGTCGTTTTGACTGTTGGGTTTTCTCTGTAATTATTGTAGGGTCTTTACCTACAATATAAAGCACCTTGAGGCGACTGTTTGTTGTGATTTTGCGCTTTATAAATCAAATTGCATTGAATTAAATATGTTTACTAACCTATGGGTGAAAAGTATTTGGATAAAAGTTTAGGGCAGGGCCTCCAAATTACAGTAAAAATAGTTTTGCACAAGGTAATAAGAAGATGTCTGCTGAAGGGGTTTTTATTATTAAGTGGGGTTGTTTTATATTATTTTATATTTCCATTAATTGCGGGAGGATATCCCCATTGATGAAGGGTCTTGTTCATATTTTTCACCCTGGAGGTTGCAGCTTGCTTCTTAGATAATACAACTGAATTTAGTCCAGTCAACATTCCAGAACAAGTTCAACACAAACTAAACCTACAAACCATCATGAGGGATTGCAACAGGATAAAAGCTCAAGAACTTAATATAGACTGAGCCGATATAACAACGTATATTAACAGTGTGCTGTATGTTAAAAATAAGACTACTTACTTGGCAATCTCATTACATAAGACGCAGGTTACACTGTTGAATGTAACAGATTTTTACATCTCTGTGTTTCAGGCTGATCCACTGTACTTGGGTTTACCCTGTTCTCTACTACCCTGCCTTCTTTGGCTACTACTTCTTTAACACAGTGCTGGTGGTCCTTCTTTGTCTGCACATTTTCTGGGCCTACCTCATTCTCCGCATGATCAGGAAGTTTATGTTTGGCACTGTAAGTCTGCACACTAACAAAAACGTGTTTTCTGTCACAATTTTTTCGTGTTTCTGTTATTTAATGTTTAAACATTTTCTGGTATACATAAAGCAAGATTAGCATATGTTATAGAACACTCACCTACTCTTTCCCCGAATCCATCCGAAGCAAGCTGAACCTGTTCAAAGCAGTCTATAATAATAATAATGATAATAATAATAATACTGGTAGTAATAAGGGCAATTATACAGAGGTACACAGCAAAAACTAAAAAGGCAATGTAATCTTACATGCAGTTATGCATACTGCCCCAATCCTTTCCTAAGTAAATGCAGCACTATGTATTATAAATACTTCCTGCACTGCACTCTGAGTCCTGAAGTCCTGCACGTGATGAAGCAGAACTGATGCAGACGTCGTTGCACCTCAGCAGGATGAAGGCCACGTATTCACTGTAGAGGCACTTCACTCTGATGTTAATGAGGTCCATTTATTCTCAGGAATTAATTACTAGTTCTTCATAGAACACTGTGATAACTGAAAATGGGGAGATTAAGAATTAATATGTCATAACAGACAGGTGATTTCCACTCATTCAAATACATGTAACTCAGTCAGACTAGATTACAACATTCTGGTTACCTCTAACTTCAGACTGTTACTCTATTCAAATATATCACAGCCAGCTATGTGAAATTCAAGCTCTTGTCATGAATAATAACAAAACAGACCTTCTCGAGTAGTAAACAACCAGCATTCAATGTGGCGCATGTGTTAATGTGTCAGCAGCCTAGTACAGGCTAGGTAGCTCATACACAATAACGTAAAGCAAACGCACTACCGTTATGCAAATTAATGTTTCAAACACGACTCAGTATTTGTTTCATCAAACGAAGCTTAGCACAGAACAAGGGGAAGTTATGTTGTTGTTGTTTGTGACCAGCTGCACAATAATAAAACTTTCTCTACACTCGCACCGTGTCGGCCTGACAGACAGCTACATCTGGGCTACTGATAACAGAATAACCAGATAAATAAATAATAGCTGAACAAATTTGAAATACAAATTTACGACATTATTTACATGCATTGTTCAAATTTGTTATCCCAGTAACAGTAATGAAGCAAGATATAAATAGGGACAAGGTTTTACTAAACACAGTCTACACTCCACTTTTTAATTTTCAATTTAAACACAACATGTCTCTGACTGAGACATGATTGAGACATCATATCCAGCTAAACCGAAAAGAAAAGAAATAACAGTGATTACAATATAACATTTTTTTGCTCACATGGCATTTGTCACGTGTTAATATTTGCTTTTGGGATAGTGGGGCCATTGAGAAATCAGAAGACAGCACTTCTGTTATATTGTGTGGCACATCAACACCTCACTGTGTCTGTTTCTTCTCTGAGCATAAATAAAATAAATGACAAATATATTCAGAATAACAGTTGCTATTTAGCAGTCGCTGTTCTTTTAGCCAAGCAGCAGCTGCCAAGGTTGAAAAATGAAGCTAATGCGTATGTGCCAAAATCTGCATTTGGATTCTGGTAAAATTCAATGTTATTTGCATGGTTGTGTTGTTTGACAGGTGTGCTAACCTGTAGACTGTACATAAAAGATGGATGTAGCCATCTGTTTTGAACTGAGCATTTTGAAACATCATGTTGAAGCCTGAAATGTTACTGTTAGGCTGTGTGGCAGCCAGGGCTGGACCCCAATGCAGAACACCTGAGGACAATGTGGAACTCACAATCAGCTTTATTACTGAAACTCTTTTGACAATGTCCAAAACACAAAATCCCCCAAAACCAAGGTCAGGCATCAGTGTGACACAGATGCAGAGGTACAGTACTTCGTTACTGTACTTAAGTAGATTTTTCAGGTATTTGTCCTTTACCTGAGTATTTATTTTTCTGACTACTTTTTACTTTTACTCCCTACACTTTTACACAAGTATCTGTACTTTCTACACCACTCAGTAGAGGGAGAGGCTGCTGCAAAGCTCGCTCAGAGACCAGAAAGAGTTAGAGGAAGTTACGCTTCACATAGAGGCTACACGCCGGAGCGGTGAGGAGAATGAGTGACAGAAAACATAAAGCACAAGAAGCGTGTGCAGTTTGTCACACAGTGTGTCTGCTAGCTAAAGGAACAGCTGCTGTATTTCCAGGGAGAGCAAAGAATGAGCGACAACTCCACTCAGATGGAGAAAGATGGAAGAAAGAGGTAGAAACGTCCTCCAAAGAGCTACTTCTACTTTCTCACTTTGAGTAGATTTCAGAGCCTGTACTTTTCTACTTTTACTTGAGTACAGAAGTTGAACCAGTACTTCAACTTTTACCAGAGTAGTTTTTAACACAAATACTTGTACTTCTACGTAAGTACAGAATGTCAGTACTTTGGCCACCTCTGCACAGATGCATGCACGTGCACGCACACACACACACACACAGTTCATTTATTTATATAAAGTATAAGTGAATTAAAAGTGGTAATATGAGGTTAGTTTGTGATATTATTTATTACTCTGACCTAAATTTACTGCTCTCGTTGACGTTTGTGTGCCAGTGGCAGGTGGGTCACTTTACATATGACTGATAGTATTAGTAATTTATAGCCAACAGTCTGTGTTGTTTATGTTTTTTTAATCAAATTTTCAAGGTGGTGGTTGGTGGGGGTTCTGGTTTTTAAGTGGGCCGCAGCACTCTTGACTTTGGGACCCACTGCTCTAAAGCAAAGGAATATGTAGAGCAGTACAACCAAACAATAAGCTGTAGTGTTTCACACTGAAAGTCTGCCGCTCATTATTCTCTGCTGCAGCTCAGATTTCATATCTGCTTTCAAGCAGACCTTTTGTTCTCTTTGGCTGCTTTTTGCATTTTCTGAACACAAGCTCCTTCTCTCTGTATTTTCCATCATGTTTTTCATTCTGTATTTTTACTGCATTTCAGCTAACCAAAGATGAAAGGAGTGAAAATGAAGAGGAAGAGGGAGACGAGAGCAGCTCAACACAGGATGAAGGTGAACAACAGCACAGGCCTGCTAACAGACAGGGAGCTGTGAAGAAGGATGACAAGAATGGGGGCACTGGATGCTTGTCTCCACCAGAAAACATCTGCTGGTCAAATACTGTGTGCTGACTCGCGCTCCCTACATTCAGTAGAGGAAAAGAAGCAAGAAACAGATTATTTCATTAGCTCATTAACAAGGTCCAGCAAACCAAACATATCACATATACATTGTTTTGAATCTATGTTTTAAATAACACTGCTCAACTGTGGCCTTCCATGACATTCCATAAACTTAAGATAAGAAATCTACACTGAAACACTGTTTTCAGGTTTAAAATGTTGCAAATTTTTCTACACCTGCTCTGACTATGTGCATTAGAATTTGATTTAAAAAGTTTTCAGAAATATGCCTCATGTAAGCAAAACAAATATAACACAGATGTAAGACAGATCGCCTCTACAATATCAAGCCATAAAATCTGTTTAAGGCTATTTTTAATAGTAATAGTACAATAGAAAATAGTTTAGGATAGTTTGCAGAGTGCAAAAGTGCATGGAGGAGGCGTGAACCAATCAGATTACAAGAACTTTGCACCAGGGAGCTGACAGACTAAAGATGATCTCACCTGAGTAAGGGAGTCCCACAGCTCCAACGAGTGATGTTGAAGTTCAGGGCTGGAAGTATGGCCAGACGGAATCGATTTTCAGATTTATGTTAACAATTTTCACCCTGAAATGTACCTATTCCTGCCTGGTGTTGTATCAAATTGTGCAATACCTACTTTGGTCAACAGCGCAAACATTGCATTTTACAATCAACGCTGTAAAATTTGAAAAAAAGAAAATAAATCCCACATTTATTTCACTGTATTTTTGGAAAACAGAATAATTAGTAGATTTGTAAAACATTTTCCTTTTCTGCTGAGATAAACCTCGACTGTTTCCATTCCAAAGTCAAGAAATCAAACAATGCAATCCTATTTGGAACAATGGGTTGACTTAGAGTTGATAACTCCAGTGACTGTCACTGACCAGTCCAATAGCTTTTAGCGGGGTATCACCATCAGCTTAGTTTTAGTTCATAGCATGTTAGGTATTCATTAAAAACAACAGTCACCTGCTTATGGTCATAACAACATATAATTTTACTCTGTGCTTGCCAGATGATTGTTTTGTGACTTTATAGTATCCATCAGCTGTTTGGTGGACATGTTCTCTCAGGAATCATGATACCTGGAGCAGCAGTGTTCAGAAGAGGCATTTTAAAGAGCAAATTACAGAGACGTATGTCATCTATAAGTTTTGAAATGCTTGTGCATTAGTAGCTCAGGGCGACTGAAATACACGACTGAAATGTTTTGTGACGACACAGAAAAATGCTTCGCCATCAGGTTTCTGAGTCTTAAGCTTTTGGGCCACCATATTCTTGTCTTTCCACTCATTTGATACTTTTTTTGTCATCTGTTTTTTATTGAGGCTGACAGTAAGACAACAGTGCCATCATGAGGCCAAACAGAAAGGTATCATCTTACCTACTGTATGTTTCTCCAGTGGAGTGAACAGTGTTAAAGGTTTTAAACGGCAGTAATTAAAATATAAAATATAAAAATAAAGGGTTTTTTTATTGATATGAACAAAACCAAGTTATGATGAATTGTCGTTTTAATCATTTCAACTCAGACCCTAATTTCTCGATAAACCCAGTCAAGTTGTTTTTGGTGCTGTAACTCAAACCCTGCACATCACTAAAACAGCATTCTTTACACTGGACTTCTTTCATCTTTGACTGTACCACAGATACTGCTCTGCATTGTTCGAGAAAGTTTACTCTTGCCTCATCAACACTGTGCCAGATAATTATTTGTTTTCCTTCTCTTGATTTAAAATAGAGAAAATATGCATTCAAGGAACATTTTAAAGAGAGGGAAGGATTCAAGGATTCTATATTGTCATTCGCATCACACATTTGCATTTAATGGAACAAAATTCTCTCCTCAGGTCCCAGCGTTGCCCCGGTAATATGTAATAAAGGAGGGCTTACTATAGAGCACCATGGCGTTAATGTCTTACAGGATCATTAGCATTCTTAGTTTTTTCTTACGCTGGGTTAAGAAGAGAGGTGACCTCAGCAATCAGCAGTATGGCTTCATGCTGAGAAAGAGCACTACAGATGCAGTGTTTACTTTGAGAGTGTTGATGCAGAAGTATAGAGAAGGTCAGAAGGAGTTGCAGTGCGTCTTTGCAGATCTAGAGAAAGCCAAGAAAGAACTGTGGTACTGCATGAGAAAGTCAGGAGTGGCAGAAAAGTATGTGAGGATGGTGGTACATCAGTGATTGGCTCTATGATGACTATGATGTTTGCAGACAGGAATGTAATCTGTAATTATAGTAGGGAGCAGGTGGAAGAGAGCCTGGAGAAGTGGAGGCATGCTCTGAGAAGAGGAATGAAAGTCAGCAGAAGTAAGACAAAACACATGCATGTGAATGAGAAGGAAACAGGTGTAACTGTGAGGAGCAGAGGTAGTGAAAGTGAATGAGTTTATGTATCTGGGGTCAACCATCCAAAGCAACAGACAAGAGAGTTGCAGGTACGGTGGGGTGGATGGAGATGAGAATCAAGAGTCATTTGAATTACTGATGTCACCAGTGTTCAAGTCAGCGCAATCAACTAATTTACCAAGTTTTGGAAGATCACAACAAAACTCTTAAAGTTGGAGTCACTGAGCAAGACATCAATTTAGTTATTATAAGACAGGTAGTTCCCCTGACTCAGATGATTTTACCTGTGAGTGGTACAATGTCTTTAGAGACTAGTACCATTACTGCTGAAAACCTAAAATAGGATAATAAAAGAGCAAGGGATGCCACCCTCATGGAGGGAGGCAGTCATCCTGCTTATTCCAAAGCAAGGCAAAGACAGGCAAGAATGCAATAACTTAAGACCTATAAGTGTATTAACCTAACTCAAACTTGAGCTTTATTGCTGGAAATGCAAGATAAGCAGAGCTGGATGGAACTGACCTGGGAAACACACAGACAGGAGAGCACACAGTGGCTGCGGAGTCACTGACAGCAATGGGACAACAAACAGAGGAAAACTCAGGGCTTAAATACAAACACAGGATAACGAAAGTCCCTCCATCCATCTTCCTTCACTTATCCGGGGCCGGGTCGCACATGGAATAAATATAAACATCACACAATCCAAAGCTCAACAAATATAAAATTGAACAGAAGTAGATGACCCGAAACTAAAAACGCTGGTTCACAGACCCAGGATTGTGACATTTGCTATTTTTATTGAGCCTCTGGCTCAGTGGATTTGCCAGAACCCTGATATCAAGGGGGTTTTGACTTTGGGGAAGGAACAAAAGTTAGCATTATTTGCTGATGACATTTTGGTTTATCTAGAACAACCCACTCTGTCTCTAACCACATTGCTGAGCTGTTTGGAGGAATATGGCCAAATGTCTGACTATAAGCTTGATATGTCCAAAACACAGATCCTTGCCTTTAATTATGAACCCACTACAGATAGTGCTCAAAGATATCAGTTGGATAGACTTTGGGATGCAAAGTCTATAAAATACTTGGGGCGTGCATTAGCTGAAAGATGAGTGAACACTTTTGGCAAAATAATGTATAATTGAGCGCCTTTTTTTTTTAATCTCCTCCACTTCTTCTTCTGTCTGACAGCCTGATAATTACAATGACATGTACCAGGGAGACCAGTCTTAGTATCAGTCTACATAAAACAAAGAAGAGCAAATTGAATGTGCACAACTCGCAGGACAAGTGGGAAACAAAAACTTTCCCCTGAAGGTCCAGGATTACTGTTACCACTGGATGCTGCAGAGGGTTGTTTTACCACTGAAAACCTATATATATATATATATATATATATATATATATATATATATATATATATATATATATATATATATAGACTGCTCAAAAAAAAACAAAGGGAACACTTAAACAACACAATATAACTCCAAGTAAATCAAACTTCTGTGAAATCACGTGGAGGCCACACACAATACTGAGCCTCATTTTGACTTGTTTTAAGGACATTACATCAAAGTTGGATCAGCCTGTAGTGTGTTTTTCCACTTTGATTTTGTGTGCGACTCCAAATCCAGGCCTCCATTGGTTAATAAATTTGATTTCCATTGATGATTTGTTGTGTGATTTTGTTGTCAGCACATTCAACTTTGTACAGAACAAAGTATTCAATGAGAATATTTCATTCATTCAGATCTAGGATGTGTTATTTGAGTGTTCCCTTTATTTTTTGAGCAGTGTATATATCTGTCTATAGGTTGCTGTTGGTGATACACATGCTGACACACAGCATTTCTAGGATTCTTTGAGTCTTCCAAAGCTCTGAATCTGGTTCATTTGTCTTTAATTTAATTAACATAGTTTTCAGTGTAAAAGCTGGAAGGGAACCGATTCTGATAGTCCTGTCCGAGCGCTGAAAGTGATCGTTGGGGTTCTGATCTGACTGGTGTTCACGCTGTAGTCTGTTTCAAAAATCGGGAGGCTTGCAATGCAGAGAGCTAGTTTTCCTCAAAGCCACATTTTTATTCAATATTTAGCGTTTTTGTTTTTCAAAATCAAAGCAGCAATGACGTTGCAACACTGATGGGGGCAGCAACGTACCAAACCATGTCCAATCTGCAGAGAAAACAGGAAGAAGTCACTGTTGCAGTACTCTAAAATCGCCGCAGACGGAACATGTGTGGCAGTGGGCTCCGTAATGAAAACGCTGTGCTGTGGCGTGACAGGCATTTCTGAGGTTCACGGTCGTTTCTGGTTTCATGTCGCTGACCTGGTCGCAGCACCGGTACCGTGCTGCTGGGTCTGTTAATGTTTAACGTTCAGAAAGTTGCGTGAAGCAAAGCAGATTTCGAAATCCCTTCCGTCACACAAGCGAGTGACAAACATTTTGCCCGTAGACGTCTCTAAACTGTTAATGAAAGTCATCTGTTTAGATTGACTTTAATTAAATATTAGAATGTCCGCCCTGCGAGCAGCAAAGCAAGCGCTGAGGAAAGAAGTAAAGCAGCGGGTTGCAGCGCTGAGCGAGGACGAGAAACGACGGCAGTCTGTAGTCGTTTCACAGAAGGTAAGGAAAGGCTACGCGTTAGGCTGGGTATTCTTCTGATTACTGAAACACTAAGCAGACAGTGACCTGTACCCTGCCTTTCACCCTATAACAGCTGGGATAAGCAGAAGAAAGGGGGGGGGGAGTCGATATTTGGCATGACCACCTTTATTCTCCAACACAGTCTGAACTCACTAAGGCAAGCTTTTCTATGCAGTTCTTCAGGGATACTTCTCTAAACTTCTTGGATTTAACAGGGACCAATGAAGAGAAGTCAGTATGGGTCAGTACTCTAGCTGCAGCATTTTGGATCAGCTGCAGGCTTTTCAGGGAGCTTTTAGGACAGCCTGATGATAATGAATTACAATAGTCCAGCCTAGAAGTAACAAATGTGTGAATTAGATTTTCAGCATCCCTCTGAGACAAGATGTTTATAATTTTAGAAATACTGCACAAATGCAAAACAGCAGCCCTACATATTTGCTTAATATGTACATTGAAGGACATATCCTGGTCAAAAACAACTCCCAAGATTTCTCAGGAGCCCAACGCACCACTAAGACCTGCGGGGCTGAGTAAAATATCCTCAGTTTTATGTTAAAGACATACAGGCCCAGATGGCCTCTAATTTCCTGCTTATAAATTAAGAGTTAAATGTAGTTTAACTAATTGATGTGTCATCCGGCTTCATGGATACATAAAGCTGGGTATCATCTGTGTAACAATGAAAATTTATTCAATGCCTTCTAGTAATACTGCCTAAGGGAAGCATGCATAGTGTAAATAAAATTAGTCCTAGCACAGAGCCTTGTGGAACTCTATAATTAACCATGAAGATGACTCCCCATTTACATGAAATATGATTAAACCATCCCCCAGTTTGGATTCGGGACACAGACACCCTCTCTATTTTGATCAAGCTTAAAGTTAGGGCTGAATCAGGTGCCCTGAACCATCTTAGTTATGCTGTAATTTGTTGCTGGGGGGTTCCCATGATGCACTGTTTTATTTTTTAATTCACCTCTTTTCACTCATTTTATTCACCATTCTGCATTTAATCATTAGTTATTATTAATCTCTGCTTCTCTTCCACAGCATGTCTTATTGTCCCTCCCCTCACCCCCTATCGGTAGCAGCTCATAGGGGGTTGTTTTGACTGTTTCTTTTAAATCATTGTATGGTCTTTAGCTTACAATATAATGTGCCTTGAGATAAAATTGTATTGCGTTCTATAAAATTTGGGATTATAAGATTTCACAAATCATTGGATTTTGTTTATTAAATTTCATTTTTTAATGCAGCATTTTGGAATTGTGGTTGTAGATTCAGATATGGGAACAAATCATGTGTTTTTGTGACAGGCTGCTATTAACATAGCACCTAAAGATACGACTTAAAAATAGTTCTTTACTAAGTTTTCTGTTATGTGTAGACAACACCGGCTCATCTCTTGGGTTAGGTGCCTTTTTCATGCTTGAGTGATTCATAGGCAAGTGTTTAGTGGCTTATCCAAAAAAAAAAAACCAAAAAAAGAAAAACATTTCTTTGAACATGGTCTGGTACAAGGACTGGACTAAAAACAAATGAAAAATGTAGCCAACATTCAAAGAAAAACCCTTGAGAACTAATGCTCAAGAACATGTTTAAAAAAAAAAGAAAAAGTCTGGCTCCTCACAAGGAAAATATAAATAAATGAGAGTTGGCTGGGCACTAGCGAAACAAATCAGAGCCGGGGCGGGGCAAATGACCGGGCCCGTTATACCCAAATAATAAAGCTCATCATAACATAATTTTACAACATACACATCCTGCAACAGCGGGGCTTACAAACTTCGGCACCACGGAAAGCAACTATGTCATTTTGAAGTCCATCAAATGGACATGAAATACGCTGCTCAAAAAAACAAAGGGAACACTTCAACAACACAATATAACTCCAAGTAAATCAAACTTCTGTGAAATCAAACTGTCCACTTAGGAAGCAACACTGACTGACAATCAATTTCACATGCTGTTGTGCAAATGGAATAGACAACAGGTGGAAATTATTGGCAATTAGCAAGACACACTCAATAAAGGAGTGGTTCTGCAGGTGGGGACCACAGACCACTTCTCAGTACCTATGCTTTCTGGATGATGTTTTGGTCACTTTTGAATGTTGGTGGTGCTTTCACACTCGTGGTAGCATGAGACGGACTCTACAACCCACACAAGTGGCTCAGGTAGTGCAGCTCATCCAGGATGGTACATCAATGCGAGCTGTGGCAAGAAGGTTTGCTGTGTCTGTCAGCGTAGTGTCCAGAGGCTGGAGGCCTTGTAGGGAGGTCATACAGGCACGTGGAGGCCACACACAATACTGAGCCTCATTTTGACTTGTTTTAAGGACATTACATCAAAGTTGGATCAGCCTGTAGTGTGTTTTTCCACTTTAATTTTGTGTGTGACTCCAAATCCAGGCCTCCATTGGTTAATAAATTTGATTTCCATTGATGATTTTTGTGTGATTTAGTTGTCAGCACATTCAACTTTGTACAGAACAAAGTATTCAATGAGAATATTTCATTCATTCAGATCTAGGATGTGTTATTTGAGTGTTCCCTTTATTTTTTTGGAGCAGTGTATAACACACCAAGAGAACAACAAAAACATTAGGCTACATGGTAACTAATGATAAAACAACACAAATTTAAAGCAGTTCAGCACCACGGATAGCGGTCGAATCATTTTGACACCCACACACGCTATACCGCCGAGAGAGAGAAAAGGGGATATAAGCTAGGTGGCTGCCTACTACAATTTACAGTCACCAACAGTCTACAACTAACTCACACATTGTGAATAGTGATTGTTAGAATGGCTACCTGTAATTAACCTGGCTCCCTGGCTGAGCTGGCAGTTTTGGCAGGCCTGAATTGCTGCCAACAAAAAAGTCGAGTTGATCTCCAGGACAACAAAATATGTGTCCAGTTTTTGTAACTTGGCTTTTCCTTGCTCTCTTTTTTCCTTTTCCTTTCACTTTGCTGCTCCACTTTTATGCTTATATGAAGTGCCACTCGTGTTAGCTTAGTCTGTAAAAATGCTCCACTTAGCTTACAATCTGTCTGACTGATGATGACGTTGGTGGATGGTTGGTGATGAGTTTTTCCCCCAAAATACACTTGGAGAAAATATTGGCGATCCACTTGAAAATTTGTGTGTCATAAAGTTTAATGTAAGAGTGAAAATAAAGCCAGTCATGCAGCACAACATTTTATTCAGTATTTTACACCTACTACATCATTAAAGTCAGTCGCTCTTATAAAGTTTTTAGCAATCCTGACTGTGGCAACCTTTCAAACCCCCGTGTAAAACATGAATGATGGGTGATGTAAGGTAGGCTATGCCTTTGGCCATACACCGTGCTCATCTGGATAAAGTCAGGAGAGGGCCCGCCTTCTCCAGCTCTCCTCGGACGTGATAGAGGCCTGACTGCCTGAAATCTTATCCTCTCTCCCATCCGGGCTCCCTCTAGGCCCCGGGCTGGGGCGTGCCATCCCCCCAGCCCCCCCAGAAGCCCCGCCCCAGCCAGGCTGGGGCTCTATAAAGTTAAGTCTTTGTATTTTTTTCCTTCATTGGATAGGCAGTGAAGAGACTGTGGGCAACAAGAGGAGAGGTGGTAGTATCAAATGCCACACAGGTCCAAGGCCAGATCCAAACCATGGACACTATGGTTATGTGACATGACTGTAAACATTTGTTTACCAAAGGGCTCGATACTCTTAGTATAGTGTTAGGCCGCATCTGTCTCTCTTGATGAATCAATGATAAAACTGTTATGAAATGTACACACAGGAATGAATATTTATTATTTTTGTTTAAACATGGAAGATAAGGATCCAAAATCTTGACTTTCTCTTCATTGCATTTTCTTTCAGTTGCTCAGACACCCCAAGTATATGTCCTCTCAGCGGATTGCTGTGTTTCTCAATATGAATGATGAAGTGCATACTCAGGAAATCATCAAGGACATGTTTAAGTGCGGTAAAAGCTGCTTCATTCCCAGATATGAGAGCACCAGCAGACATATGGACATGTTGAAGCTCAACAGTCTGCAGGACATGGAGACGCTGCCTCTGACCTCCTGGAATATCCGACAGCCTGCCAAGAATGACAGCAGCAGAGAGGAAGCATTAGCTTCAGGTTAGCATGGACACACACACACACACACACACAGAGACACACACATACAATAACTTTATCGGTAAGGGCAACAGGGGGCAGGAGCAATACACTGACCTGTATACATCCAAACTGCTGACTAATTAGATATAGTCAGTATACAGTGGTTATGGAAAGTATTCAGACCCTTACACTCAGCACCCCATCTTGACAGAAAAAAAACAAAAATGTAGAAATATTTGGAAATTTATTAAAAAAGAAAAACTGAAATATCACATGGTCATAAGTATTCAGACCTTTTGCTCAGTAGAGAGTAGAAGCACCTTTTGAGCTCGTACAGCCGTGAGTCTTCTTGGGAATGATGCAACAAGTTTTCCACACCTGGATTTGGGGATCCTCTGCCATTCTTCCTGCAGATCCTCTCCAGCTCCGTCAGGTTGGATGGTGAACGTTGGTGGACAGCCATTTTCAGGTCTCTCCAGAGATGCTCAGTTGGGTTTAGGTCAGGACTCTGGCTGGGCCAGTCAACAATGGTCACAGAGTTGTTCTGAAGCCACTCCTTTGTTATTTTAGCTGTGTGCTGAGGGTCATTGTCTTGTTGGAAGGTGAACCTTCGGCCCAGTCTGAGGTCCTGAGCACTCTGGAAGAGGTTTTCTTCCAGGATATCTCTGTACCTGGCCGCATTCATCTTTCCTTCAATTGCGACCAGTCCTCCTGTCCCTGCAGCTGAAAAACACCCCCACAGCATGATGCTGCCACCACCATGTTTCACTGTTGGGATTGTATTGGGCAGGTGATGAGCAGTGCCTGGTTTTCTCCACACATACCGCTTAGAATTAACACCAAAATGTTCAATCTTGGTCTCATCAGACCAGAGAATCTTATTTCTCATAGTCTGGGAGTCCTTCATGTGTTTCTTTCATATGTCTTGCACTGAGGAGAGGCTTCCTTCGGGCCACTCTGCCATTAAGCTCCAACTGGTGGAGGACTGCAGTGATAGTTGACTTTGTGGAGCTTTCTCCCATCTCCCTACTGCATCTCTGGAGCTCAGCCACAGTGATCTTTGGGTTCTTCTTTACCTCTCTCACCAAGGCTCTTCTCCCACCATTGCTCAGTTTGGCTGGACGGCCAGGTCTAGGAAGAGTTCTGGTCGTCCCAAACTTCTTCCAATTAAGGATTATGGAGGCCACTGTGCTCTTAGGAACCTTGAGTGCTGCAGAAATTCTTCTGTAACCTTGGCCAGATCTGTGCCTCACCACAATTCTGTCTCTGAGCTCCTTGGGCAGTTCCTTCAACCTCATGATTCTCATTTGCTCTGACAGCACTGTGAGCTGTGAGGTCTTATATAGACAGGTGTGTGCCTTTCCTAATCAAGTCCAATCAGTTTAATTAAACACAGCTGGACTCCAATGAAGGAGTAGAACCATCTCCATGAGGATCAGAAGAAATGGACAGCATGGGAGTTAAATATGAGTGTCACAGCAAAGGCTCTGAATACTTATGACCTGTCAAGATGGGGTGCTGAGTGTACATTAATGAGAAATAAAATGAACTTTTTTGATTTTAGCAAATGGCTGCAATGAAACAAAGAGTGAAAAATATAAAGGGGTCTGAATACTTTCCATAGCCACTGTATAACCGTAGATAAATGCACATAGATGCTGCATAATTCACTACTCTTCATTGGAATGATGCATCAACCAGTTGGCGTATTGTTCAGCCGTTGTTACTGTTGGACAGCTGTGGGTCAGGCCTTTAGAAATCCACAGACAAAACAACTCCATTCAGCTCTGCATGTTTTTGTTGCCACGATTCAGGTTTGTACATAGGTTAACTCTTGGTGTGTATCACATTAGTGCCATTAAACAGATTTGATTTTGAATTTTCACAGGACTGCATGAAGTGAAAAACTATGATTCATTTATTTGTAGAACCACATTTAGCAGTAATAACTTGAAGTAATCATTTTCTATGTGACTTTATCATTCTCTCACATCATTATGGAGGAATTTTGGTCCACACTTGTTTACGTTACTTCAGTTCCTTGTTTTTGTTTTTTGGCTTCTTTTTTTTTTGTTTTCCAGCCGTTCTGTTGTAGACTGGCTGCTGTACTTTGTCTTCAACTTTGACCCAATTTCAGCTTTAGCTCTCAAACAGTTGACCTCACATTTGACTCTAGAACACTTTGGTCTACAGACGAGTTCGTGGTCGAATCAATGACTGCACTGTGCCAAGGTCCTCTGGCAGCAAAACCAGGCCAAATCATCACCCTTCCGCCACTGTGCTTGAAAGTTGGTGTCAGGTGTTTGTGCTGATAAGCTGGGTTTGGTTTTACCAAACATGGCGCTGTGCACTATGGTCTAAACAACCACATTGTTCAGAAATCTTGTGGTTTGTTTAGATGCAATTTTGCAAGCTTAAGCTGTGCTGCCATGTTCTTTTTAGAGAGAAGAGACAACCCTTCCAAACAAACTTTAATATTCAGTTTTTTTCTAATTGTACTGTCATGAACTCTTACATTTAGCATGCTAACTGAATCCTGTAGTGTCTGAGATGTAGCTATTGATTTTTATTTAATTGTTTCTTCACTGTTTCTCTGAGCATTACACGGTCTGACCCTGGGGTCAATTTGCTGGAACGTCCACTCCTGGGAGGATTGTGGCATTGTGTTAATGCGCACCTGAATGCTCCAAACCACACACGTGTCAAAAGTTCTGCTTTTACAGAGGTTGTCACACTTGCTGATGATCAGTTACTCAATAACTGATAACTGATAATCAGCACCTGGCTGCTAGTTAACTTCCTAATTCCTATTGAAGCAGGAAGGGTATACTTCGATTTTCACAGGACTGCACAGAGTCTTGTGAAAACTCTCTTTTCACTTGACTGTATACAGCGGCAAATCATGTCCCGTATTTCTGATCTGTTACTTCAATAAAAATGTCTTTTACATGACATCATTAGCCTAATCTAATGTCAGAAAAGAATGGTTACTTGTTGTGATATATCAATTTAAACACATTTGTAACAGTAAAATATTATAAAACAACTTCTGCACCTGCCACATGTCATTTCTTTCACTGGAACACGAAAAAGCAGCACAGAAGTCTGTGGCATTTTATATGGACAATGGCTATGAGCACATAGATTGGCTATAGAGATACAGTGCTGTGAAAAAGTCTTTCTTTCTGCACACTTACATGTAGATCATCAAACAAATTTTAATATTAGACAAAGGCAACCTAAGTAAATACAAAATGCAGTTTCATTGGTTAAGGGAAAAAAGGTGTCCAAACCTACTGGGTCCTATGTGGAAAAAGTAATTGACCCCTAAAGCTAATAACTGGTTATGTCACCCTCGGCAACGAGAACTGCAATCAAACATTTTTGATAACTAGCAGTCACATCACTCTGGAGGAATTTTTGCCCACTCTTCTTTGCTTGAATTCAGCCACATTGGAGGGTTTTCAAGCCTGCTGAAGATCACACCAAAGCCTTTCAATCAGATTTAAGTCCGGGCTTTGGCTAGTTTGACTTTTTTTGAGCCATCCAGAATTGGATTTGCTGATGTTTCAGGTGACTGTCCTGCTGCATAACCCTATAGAGCGATTGTACAGCGCATCTTGAAAAAGCGGGCATTCAGATCATGATTCTGATTACACAAGTTTTATAGATGTTGGTGACTTTTTCTCATCTGTTCTTGATGTGCATGGTGTTGTTTTGTGAGATCTTTTAGCCTGCTTTGTCATACAAAGTGCAGTAGGTGATTTCTTGATTGAACAGTAATTCGGTCTGAGTGTAACTAATGAAACTGAACGCAGCATTTCAAAAGATGTGGCTAATCAAATTTAATTCATATGAAACCCCGCAAGGGATGATGGGACGTGGGAGAAAAAAAGCTGCACGTTTGAGAAATCCCGCAAAAGCTTTTAATTTAAGTGCTTCCGTGTTAATCTTGATATGCCAGCATCTGTCCAGATGTTGAAAGGATGGGCAAGATATTGCCAGCAAAAGTTGCCTATAATGCATAACTCAGTGGTTACTGTTGGCCATAACCACGCCGAAACAAACAGGAATGAACCTGGCCTGACTGCCCCCCCCCCCCCACACACACACAGCTTGAGCTTTTATTTAGAGTTTATAGTTTAGACCCAGCTCAAAATGAATCTCTCTCCCCAGGAACGTGGCCTCCGCTGTATTTTTATTGTTGGGGAGGATCTGCTGACATTTCACCCACTCCATGTAAGACTAAGGCCACCTTCAGTGTGTAACCTCAGTGTGTCGGCAGCCTTGTGTGTAGTGTAGTCTGTGTCGGATGTGAGCTCAATCTAAGTGCCGATCTTCTGACCTGCAGTGACCTCCAACAGCATCTTAATTACAGGAAGCTCATAGAGTCCGCTTTCGTTTACCTGTCTGGTTTTTGCTGGCATTTTTCTTCTTTGCTGTTTTGTTTGTGAAGGTTTCTGCATCTCTGGAGAAAACTCAGACAAGAAGTCCTGTTCAGACGTCAGCAGAATTTTTCCTCTGATACTTCTCTGGATCTCCTCTTCACTTTCCCTCTTGTCTGTTACCTTTTGGCTAGAGAAAGTAGTGATTACTGGAGTGCCACCTTTCTTTATTTCTGCATAAGAATGTATCTCTGCAAAATCCATCACCATCATCATGTCCAAGGCACCGACCACAAGCGCCCAGCTTTTTTAATGCTGCTCTTTTCTTGTGGAGCTTTAATCCTATAAATTTTCTGCAGAAGATCTTCTTTTATGTCCCATCACCACATACACCCTCCAGCACTTTTTAGGTTTTTTTGTAGGGGCATAGGGCTAACCCTAACCACTTTGAGCTGCTGGAGCCTCTCAGGAATCTCCTCCTGGTTTTTCAGGAAGTGTGTGTTACAGGTCAAAGTGAGATCCACATGTATGTTAGGTTTCCCAGCAGAACATTACATCACAATGAAGTGATTGCTTTATTTACCAATGCAATTTCTCACAGTTCCATTTCCCTGCCTACTCCCTATAGAGGGAGTTGTAGTGGGGGACTATTTAAGAAGCTTGTAAAATGAAAAAAACTCTTTCAGGTATGACTCATTAAGTCATTGCTGTTGCACAATGAAAATACAGCATATTGACAGGTAAACGTATGGTTTTGAGATAAATATTATGCCAACTATAGATCAAAAATAGTTATTATAATTGACTGCTCTCTCTTTCTCTGGGTGTAATACTCTACTAGATCACAGTATATGTCAAATTAATTCTGCTAACTCTGAGAGAGATTAAATCCATCACATACAGTCAAATCTTAAACAGGATTTGGATAATAACCTCGTGTATCTACAGACACAGTGAGACCTTTACCAGTAATTGTATTGTCTGCTCTCACCATCCAGGAGGGCTGGACCTGATTTTGATGCCAGGCCTGGGCTTTGACCGGGCCGGGAACCGTCTGGGACGAGGGAAGGGTTTCTATGATAACTACTTGGAGCGCTGCAAAAAACACCCCAAAGGCAAGCCTTACACCATTGCCTTGGCCTTCAAAGAGCAGCTGTGTCAGGAAGTGCCCGTTGATGACCATGATGTGCTCATAGATGAAGTCCTGTATGAGGAAAAGTAGCTAGTCATTACCAGTGGTGGACCATAAACCCTTTAACATGGCTTTCCATTTAATACCAGTAAACCCTTTTAATGATGGCATTTGGACTTGCTGGAGCAGGTGAAACTCAAAACCAAGGAGTTATTGTATTATCATATCCTGTTGTTGCATTACAGCACCACTATGTGGAAATACATTTAGAATCTAACACTCGACAAGGCTGTAGATGGGAAGTAATGTATAATGTCTGAACCTTGTTCTTGGTATGAAGAGAGCAGCTCTCTCCAGTGGAGTTAACTTCCAGCCATTTTTACAGAATGTTGTTGGCACATGGAATATGATTATTCAGTTCATGTTTGAACTGAAGTCTCAGCCCTGCTTCAACACAAAGCTCTGTTGACTGGTGTTTATGTTGTCATAACAATCTTTTACACGGCTGTATGTAATTAAGGATTCATTCACAGTGTACACTGGTGTACAGAGCAAACGATTAAACAATTGCAAATAAAGATGTTGGAAAAATCTTTCAATGTTGCCTTTCTATCAGCTTAATATTTTATATAATGTATGAGCCTTTACAGACTTTGTCATCACTGTCATTGTGTCTCTGTTGAATCTGAACCTGAGTGACTTTCAGGCCTTTAGACTGAACTCAGTGTAGTTTTGGAAGAAGCTTGAGATGACATGGAGCATTCGAGCAAAACAGGCTGTGGCATTTTTGCTGAGAAAGTATTTTTTCCACCACATTTCTGCCTTGAATCTGTCCACTCAAACCAGCTGTATTTGTGGGCTTTTTCTTTTTTTTTTAGATTCTGCATCTGTGCATGGCAGCAAAAATCGATATCTGATGTTTTCCCAGTCGTTTCAGTTTTGGTTAAGTTTGCGCTCTCGGCAACCTCTGCGTCCTGTTCTCTTATTCGACAAGAGGTTTACAACGCTGCTCTGACCTTTATTCTGTCAGCTTGAACCTGTCTACTTATCCTCTCACTAATTAGGTGTTCTCACTCAGAACTGCTTCTCACAGGAGAGTATTTCTATTTTTGCAGCGTTCTGTGGAGAAAGAAGACCAGTAGTTTGAGCTCCACAATAATTTCATTTAGTCTAAGGTATGGGGATACAATACATAAGGTTAAAAACATTTAATACACAACCTATAAAGAAAGTACACTTTCCTACACACAAAAGAGAAAGCAGCTTTGACAGCCAAGTAAAGAAACTAGATGAATGGAACATATTTCAATAAGAGTTTAGCATCAAGTCAATCAAACCTGACAGCATCATGAGGGAATGAGGGAGATCACAGGAAAAAACTAGTCGAGCAGCTACAAAGAAGACAACGAGAACTTCTCCACAAAGCCAGTGGGGACCCTGATGCTGCAGCTGAAGCAGGTTATGTTGTCAGTGAGCTAAGTGCTAAAGCGGGAAAGGTATTTGGTGAAGGGCATTTTCTGAAGGATTGCATGTTCAGAGTTGCTGATGTTCGACAACACTGCTCTGTCAGCAAACACAGTTTTACATATTAATCTGCTCTCACACTCTGTCTGCTGACAGAGCAACATAGTTGAAGGAACTCTTCTTTATATAATAAAAAATAAAATATTATATATAAACACACACACAGTGGCCCTCCAATGAGAGGACAGAGCCAGAATTGGCCCCCAGGTCATTTGAGTTTGAGACCCCTGCATCAGCAGGACCACTATCTGCTCCTTTATGCAAGGAGGAACAGGATGAGGACCGCCAGAGCCCTACAGAATTACCCAGGCTACTGGTAGATTGTCTCAATCATAAACAGACTTCATAAGGATGGCCTCTAGTGTCCTCTAGTGGGGCCTGTGCTCACTGCCCAGCACCGTGGAGTCCGATTGGCGTTTGCCACAGAAAACCAGAATTGGCAGGTAAGTAAATTAAGAAAAATTTTATTTATATAGCTCATCTCAAGACAAAAATTACAAAGTGCTCCACAACATAACAGCAGGACATGATAACACAAAGTGTAACCAAATGCACGTCTAAAGTTTCTAGCTGTTATTTTTTAAAAGACACCACTGAATCCACAGCTCTGAAGCTCAGAGAGAGAGAGTTCCAGAGTCGGGGGGTCACTGTAGCAAAAGCTCTGTCTCCTTTAGTTTTCAGCCTCGTATGATATAAAACCAGTAGGCCCTGATCACATGACCTCAGGGACCTAATGGGGACGTATAGTTGTAAAGGTTCACTGACGCAAGCTGTGCTTGTCCATGAAGAGCTCTAAAAGTCAGAACCAGAATCTTAAACTGGACTCTGAATTTAATGGGGAGACAGTGAAGCTGGATCAGCAACAGTGTGACATGACAGTACTTGGAGGACATCGTCAGACGCCTCGGATCAGGGTTCTGATCAACCTGTAGATGGTCCAAGGAGTTTGTGCTCACACAAGTGAACGATGAGTAATTCAAACCTGATGAGGTAAATACATGAATACCAATCTCAATTTCAGAATGACACAGTGGGTCTTACTTTAGCAATATTTCTTAAGTGGTAAAAACAAGAGTGAACCACAGATTTGACATGAACAGTCCGAGTCAGAAGGTTACCCCAAAGTTCCTAATAGAAGATTTAGCAACTGTGGCATGGGGTATCAAGAGTTTCCATGATCCTAGGCACAAATTTGTCAGGTGCACAAACAAGGAAGTCAGTTTGCTCTTCACTAAGTTGGAGAAAGTTATCAGCCATCCAACTTTTTCAGGATCTGTAGCTTAGAAACATCTTGGGACTCAAAAGAGATATGTAACTGAATGTCATCTGCAAAGCAGCAATAAGATATGTATTCAAAGGTGCTCAGGATGTGCTTTAGATGGAGCAAATATAACGAAAACAATAAGGCCCCCAAAACACATGTGACACACCATAGGTAAGAGAAGTGGAAGAGGACCTGTGCTGATAAACAGCTACAGAAGAGAGAGATATGATGTGAACCACTCCAAAGCAGACCCAATTACACCCACCCAGGATCTCAGCCTATCGATCAGTATCAAACCAATGTGATCAGTATCAAAAGCAGAGGTGAGGTCCATCATCAGCGAAACAGAACATTCTCCGGCAGAATTTTGCATCAAAATGTCACGGACACTCCAAGAAGGGTTGCTTCTGTAAAATGAACTCTCTGAAAGCCAGATTAAAAATTATCATGAATGTTGTATTTGTCCAAGATGGCTGTAAGCTTAGCTTCAACATTTTCTAAAATCTTAGCAAATCTTAGAAATTGGTCTGTGGCTAATGAAGATACAGGGTGGGCCATTTATATGGATACACCTTAATAAAATGGGAATGGTTGGTGATATTAACTTCCTGTTTGTGGCACATTAGTATATGGAAGGGGGGAAAATTTGCTAACTGTAGCATGGGAGATGGGTGGTCTCGTAGGGTGTCTTGCATTGAAATCTGCTGCTATGGCCCGGTTACTGCGTTCACCAGAAATCAACACAATTTCTATCCGCTCCTCACGTGTTAACCTCTGCGTCAATGGCTGTAAACAAAGAGAAACTTGTAAATAACTCATGAAAGAATAAAGTTATGTTAAAACCAAGCACACCATTGTTTTTCTTGTGAAATTCCCAATAAGTTTGATGTGTCACATGATCCTCTTCCCATTGGAAAAACAAAAGTTGGATCCAAAATGGCCAACTTCAAAATGGCCGCCATGGTCACCACCCATCTTGAAAAGTTTTTCCCCTCCCATATACTAATGTGCCACAAACAGAAAGTTAATATCACCAACCATATCCATATAAATGGCCCACCCTGTAGAAGGGAAAAGCTTGTTTTAAAAAAAAAAAAACTGTGGGTAAATGACAGCTTTCTTAAAATGAGCTGGGACTTGATCAGAGACCAGTGAAGTGTTAATTATAGTGAGCACACAAGGATCGATATACCAAAAGACATTTTTGAACAGAATGCTGGTAAAATGTCGAGAGAGGAAGTTGCTTTCACTGAGTCTGAGCTAGGATAAAGAAACAGGTGAAAAACTTTCTATAATAACAGGCTGAACTGGTGCAGGAATAGACAATGAAGATGTTGATGGAGAAATATTATTCCTTACGTTAGTGATCCTTTCTACCAAGAAAGACACAAAATTACTACAATTTTCATTTGAAGAAAATTGGAACTGCAGGTGGAGCCAGGAGTAACAATATCACTAAGGGTGTCAAATTAAACACCTTCGGATTACCTCTGCTCTTTGTAACCAGGTTTGAAAAATAGGCAGCCCTCTCATCTTTGCCTGGATTGTTGAAAGAGAGTAAAAGATCCTTTAAATAAAGCAGATGAACGTGTAAACGAGTTTTCCTCCACAGGTGCTCAACTCTTCGACAGGCAGACTCTAAACAGTGAATATTGTCACTTAGCCAAGGTGATGATTTTTAAAAAAAGGAGCTGCTACTCTTTTTAACAGGGCAGACTTCATCTAAAATAGAAAGACAATGATTATTTAAAAGAGTCGTTCTAGAGATCAACACCGCTAAAGGAAGATTAAAAATAAATCAAAACTAAGAGAATTTGTCTGCCGTAGAGGAATTTAAGATGCAAGCACTAACCACACAGTGAACAGGACACAGAGGACATGAAAAGACAAGTTAAGAAGAATACGATGAGCAGAAATAAAAATGTCTTTAGAACAAATGGAACCAATATTTAAACCTAAAGTAAAAACAAGGTCCAGTGTGTGTCCTTTGGTATGTGTGGGGCCAGACACATGCTGGGTAAAATGAAAAGAATCCATGACGCTGATAAAACTTCTGGCAAAGAGGTCACAGTTATCATCAGTGTGGATGTTAAACTCCCCAACTATAACCAATTGAGATTCATATTGGAACATAAGAAATCAGTGAACTCCTTTAAAACCAAACTATTTGGGCCAGGTGGACGATAAACCACAGCACAGTACAAACGATCCTTATTACCAACTTTAATCAGCTGTCGTTCAAACAAAGAAAAATGTCCGACCTTCGCCAAACGACATAAAAACCAGCTCCAAAACACCACAGCAAAACCTCCTCCTTGACGGGACACCCAAGGCTGGCTGATGAATGAATAACCATCAGGTCAAAGTTCAAAGAGGGACGAAATGTCAGAGTCATGCTGCCAGGTTTCAGTAAGCAATAAAAAAATCAATTTTTTTTGAGAGTATAAACGTTATGCTGCCTGTAACATCATTCAGCGTGACTGGGTTGGTGATGGGTCAGTGATGGTGTTGGGAGGTACAGGGGTTGGACAATGAAACTGAAACACCTGTCATTTTAGTGTGGGAGGTTTCATGGCTAAATTGGACCAGCCTGGTGGCCAATCTTCATTAATTGCACATCGCACCAGTAAGAGCAGAGTGTGAAGGTTCAATTAGCAGGGTAAGAGCACAGTTTTGCTCAAAATATTGCAATGCACACAACATTATGGGTGACATACCAGAGTTCAAAGGTGGACAAATTGTTGGTGCACGTCTTGCTGGTGCATCTGTGACCAAGACAGCAGGTCTTTGTGATGTATCAAGAGCCACGGTATCCAGGGTAATGTCAGCATACCACCAAGAAGGACGAACCACATCCAACAGGATTAACTGCGGACGCAAGAGGAAGCTGTCTGAAAGGGATGTTCGGGTGCTAACCCGGATTGTATCCAAAAAACATAAAACCACGGCTGCCCAAATCACAGCAGAATTAAATGTGCACCTCAACTCTCCTGTTTCCACCAAAACTGTCCGTCGGGAGCTCCACAGGGTCAATATACACGGCTGGGCTGCTATAGCCAAACCTTTGGTCACTCGTGCCAATGCCAAACGTCGGTTTCAGTGGTGCAAGGAGCGCAAATCTTGGGCTGTGGACAATGTGAAACATGTATTGTTCTCTGATGAGTCCACCTTTAGGGTTTTCCCCACATCCGGGAGAGTTACGGTGTGGAGAAGCCCCAAAGAAGCGTACCACCCAGACTGTTGCATGCCCAGAGTGAAGCATGGGGGTGGATCAGTGACGGTTTGGGCTGCCATATCATGGCATTCCCTTGGCCCAATACTTGTGCTAGATGGGCGCGTCACTGCCAAGGACTACCGAACCATTCTGGAGGACCATGTGCATCCAATGGTTCAAACATTGTATCCTGAAGGCGGTGCCATGTATCAGGATGACAATGCACGAAAACACACAGCAAGACTGGTGAAAGATTGGTTTGATGAACATGAAAGTGAAGTTCAACATCTCCCATGGCCTGCACAGTCACCAGATCTAAATATTATTGAGCCACTTTGGGGTGTTTTGGAGGAGCGAGTCAGGAAACGTTTTCCTCCACCAGCATCACGTCGTGACCTGGCCACTATCCTGCAAGAAGAATGGCTTAAAATCCCTCTGACCACTGTGCAGGACTTGTATATGTCATTCCCAAGATGAATTGATGCTGTATTGGCCGCAAAAGGAGGCCCTACACCATACTAATAAATTATTGTGGTCTAAAACCAGGTGTTTCAGTTTCATTGTCCAACCCCTGTATGTCCATGCACAGGCCTCTGTAGGGTAGGTAACAGTATCCTGACTTTCATCAGGTATCGGGATGAAATCCTTGGGCTCATTGTCAGACCCTGTGCTGGTGCAGTGGGTCCTGAGTTGTGAATGTCAATGCCCGGCCTCATGTGGCCAGGCATTGCGCTCATATGCATGCAGTTCCTGGAGGATCAAGGAATTGATACCACAGACTGGCCCCACACTCGCCTAACCTAAATCCAATAGAACACCTCTAGGACATTATGTTTCAGTCAATCTGACACTGCCCCTCAGACTGTCCAGGAGCTCAGTGATACCCTGGCCTTGATTTTTTGTTTGCTTTTTTGCATCCTGTTTGAAAAGCAAATCACTGGTGAACATACCAGTGCATACAACATACAAGTGTGTGGCAAGTTGTTCTGAAAATTATTTGTACTACACTACATAGAGAATATGACCATTTACAGTATTAATTTAACACACTGAAAAATTATATTTGTGTACCCAGATCATTGAAATGTTAGTTACACTTTACAAGCATCTGCATGTGAGAAGTCATGAGTGAGACAGGCATCACTATTGCTGTTACAAGTGCATCTTGGCATAGACTCAAAAGCACCACAGTTGCTATTAGTATTTGAGGACCTGTCATACACTCACCTCCAAAGTATTGGAACAGTGAGGCCAGTCCCTTTATTTTTGCTGTAGACTGATAGAATTTGGTTTTGACATTTAAAAGATCAACATCTCAGATTTTATTTCCAGATATTTACATCTGGATCTGACACAGCTCAGAAGATAGCACCATTTGTCTCAACCCACCCATTGTTCTTATGAACAAAAGTATGGGAACACGTGACTGACAGGTGAGTTTTTTTGCCCAGGTATGTCCTGTTATATTGATTATTCAAACAATAAATAACGATGAATGTCTACGCTCAGAAGATGGAAAATCAATCGGAGCCATTGCATGTACATTGGCCACAGCCAGTACAACCGTTTGGAATATCCTGAAGAAGAAAGTCATCACTGGCATAACAGATGTCAAACAGGTAGACCAAGGAAAATAACAGCAATTGGTAGAATCATTGTAGGTGCTGTAAAGGACTTCAAAACAATGACATCAGCAACAACCTCCAGAGGGTGTTACGGTATCACAGTCTCCTGTTCGCAGAAGACTTCATGAAAAAAACTACTGAGGCTTCACCAGAAGCTGCAAACTACTGATGAGCAAGAAGAATAAAAAGGCCAGGCTGGAATTTGCCAAGAAGTACAGAGACAAACCTCAGAAATTCTGGGACAAAGTTTTATTGAATCATGAGACAAATATTAACCTTTACCAAGGTGATGGCACTGTATCTTTGATGGGTGTATACTTGAAGAAAGAAACCTCACTGACAAAGTCTTGATGCATATGCGAAGTTTAATGCAAAAACAGACAGTGTCAAAACAGATGCTTCAGAGCTGTCTGGGAAAGGCTTAAGTCAATCATCCTAACTCAGTTTCAAATGAGGAATCACAAAGGTTCTCTCTGACCAACTCCCACATTCATGACTTTTAGCACATATACAGTGTATCACAAAAGTGAGTACGCCCCTCACACTTCTGCAGATATTTAAGTATATCTTTTCATGGGACAACACTGACAAAATGACACTTTGACACAATGAAAAGTAGTCTGTGTGGAGCTTATATAACAGTGGAAATTTATTCTTCCCTCAAAATAACTCAATATTCAGCCATTAATGTCTAAACCAGCAGAAACAAAAGTGAGTACACCCCTAAGAGACTACACCCGCAAATGACCAAATTGAGCACTGCTTGTCATACACTGCTTTTGTGATACACTGTAGGTATGGAGAGCAACTTCAACCAATCATAAAGTTGTTTACCACATGGATGTATGGTCAGTTCCTTATTTGGAAAGAGGCCAACATGGGGCCCTATGTGTATACCTTTGGTCAGTGCAGGCCTGTACTCAAGGCCTTCATCCTAAAGGAAGAAACCATACATACATGCAGTTTAGAAACCACAATGGAAAGGCTGATTTTTGGAGAAAGAAAAATCTGCTCATGCTCCGAAACATGTGAGCTCATCTGTGAAACAGAGTGGAGGTAATGTCATGACTTGGGCTTGCATGACCTCTTCTGGGGTGGGCCCATTAATCTTCAGTGATGATGTCACGCATGATGGCAGCAGTACAATGAAATCAGAAGTGTACAGAAACATTTTGTCATAGAAAGATGCAACCAAACTGACTGGGAGATCCTTCATTGTACAGCAAAATAATGACCCACAACACACTGCCAAAGCTACAAAGGAGTTTATTAGAGCAAAGAAGTGGAAGGTTTTAGACTGGCCTAGTCAATCTCCAGACTTAAACCCTACAGAGCATTTTACCTGCTGAAGAGGAGGCTGGAGGGATTGACCCCCTGTCAACAGGAAGAGGCTGTGGTGAAAGCCTGGAAAAGCATCACAAAAGAATGCAAAAGTTTAGGGATGTCATTGCTTGATACAATTATTACAAGCAAAGGATTTGAAACAACTGTAAATACTAAGTCTTATTCACTTTAATGTATTTTAAGTTTATCTTCTCCAATACTTTTGCTCTCAAAAAAATCAGTGGGTTCAGACAAAAGGTCCTATCTTCTTAAGTATGTTTGAGATCCAGATGTAAATACCTGGAAACAGAAACTGAGATGTTGCTGTTTTGTCTCATATAGATTTTTTGTCAAACTGAAATGTTTTTAGTCTATAGCAAAAATCAAAGAGTTGGCCACACTGTTCCAATACTTTTGGAGGGGAGTGTATGTTATTACCTGCTCCCTGTAATATATTTACAATTATTACTATCTGACTCACCAATCTCTGTTCCATCTCTTCTAATTTTATTGATTGGTATGAGCAAGAGGAATTTATATGGAAGTTTGTCTCTTGATATCAGAATCCTGATGACCTGAATTCTGAATCCCTGCAGGAGCTGGCAGAGTTGTACTGTGTGAATATGATCCATGTTTGTCCCATCAGTATGCTGGTGGACATGTGCTCTTAGTGTTCTGGCTTTGACAATCAGTAATTTGACAGTTCATGAAAACATCATCACACAATGAGAAATCATGTGATGAAGAGAAACCTGAAATGCATGGTTCAGATTTCTTTTCATTTTTTAATAATTTACTGGGTAATTTGAGCCTGAACATTAGCTTCTTTGATCAGTTTAAGTGATAAGTAAATGTGTTTTAGTTCGTAGCTGTGTGGGCTAACTTTGTGTGATTAATATTTATGATGCTTCAGAAATTATGTCAAGCTGCAGCTGGTGTGATTTTATAATCACACCAGCTGGGACAAAAACCTGCTGCATGAATCAGGTCTAAGATTTGCTTGCTTCTACAGTCCACCACTAAAGCCTTTTCTGACACATCATGTGGTTTTGTCACAGTGTTTACAACGCATAAGAAATTTGAACCCTACTGTACCACTTTAAAAATCATTTTATAGTGGCCTAACAGAGCATGTTTTAATGTCATCACAAATAAATGACTTATGTGCTTACAATGCAAAATAAGTAGGTGAATGTCATCCATATGAAACTGGTTGTTTGCATTTTTTGTTTGGCTTAATAAATTATTTTCACTATCTTTAAAATGATCATTCAAAAATAAACATGTGCCCCTCTCAGACATGCAAGTCTTTCCCTTAATCTGACACACAGCTTTATGACTGAATAGGCATCCGTGTCCCATACCTGTTCACATTATTATTATTATCATTATTTTTTTTTTCAAACTTTGTTTTACTCAAGTTTCCTGCTCTGCAGGAATAACTCGCACATGGACACATACCAGCTGCTAAAACATTTCAGAGCCTTTGCCTTGATAACTGAAGAGTCATCCTGATTATTTTGTCTTAAAAACTTGCAGGTAAACAACAAACACAAGCTGTGGAAGAGAGCCAGAGATTAACAATAACTCATGATTAAATGCAGAGTAGTGTATAAATATATGGAGAGTGAAAACTGGTGAATGAGAAATAAAAACACAGGAACTTAGTGTCATGGTCCTAGATATGCAACCTAGTTTTTTGTTTTGAAGGGACTTTTTGTATTAGTTAGTTTGATGGTTCAGATTGTTTTCTTTATGTACTTTTTTTAGTTCTCAGTGGTTTTTGACTTTAATTCAATTCAGTTCAATTCAGTTTTATTTATATAGCGCCAAATCACAACAAACAGTCGCCTCAAGGCTCTTTGTATTGTGGGTAAAGACCCTACAATAACACAGAGAAAACCCAACAGTCAAAACGACCCCCTATGAGCAAGCACTTGGCGACGGTGGGAAGGAAAAACTCCCTTTTAACAGGAAGAAACCTCCAGCAGAACCAGGCTCAGGGAGGGGCAGTCATCTGCTGCGACCGGTTGGGGCTGAGTGGAGAGAGACAGGACAAAAGACATGCTGTGGAAGAGAGCCAGAGATTAATAATAATGATTAAATACAGAGTGAAGTATAAACAAGTAAATAAAGGTGAATGAGAAGAAACAGTGCATTATGGGACCCCCCCCCCCCAGCAGCTTAGGCCTATAGCAGCATAACTAAGGGGTGGTTCAGGGTCGTCTGATCCAGCCCTAACTATAAGCTTGATCAAAAAGGAAGGTTTTAAGCCTAATCTTGAAAATAGAGAGGGTGTCTGTCTCCCTGTGTTCTGTCCCGTAATTTCCACCCCTCTGTGTGGAGTTTCCTGTGTCTGTTTTCCTCAGTGTGTTTGTCTCCACATGTTGTGTCTAGTCTGTGTTCTCTGTGTGAAGATTGCATCTCTGTTACCTCATTGTCACACTTCCTGTTTTATTTTGCCACTCTCCTGTTCCCTGTGTGTTGCGTTTAGTTTCGCTTCCTTCGTTCCTTTGTTCACCTGTTCCTCCCGGCTGTTTCCACTCTCCCCGTGTTCCTATGGTTTCAGTCTTTCCCTTGTCTCTTTTTAGATTCTTGCTGTTTTTGCAGCTGTGTTTGTTCCTGTGTTCTCCAGGTCTCCAGTGCTCCGTAGTTTTCCTTCCCCAGTGTAGGGTTCCTCTAGTTTCATTTTGTGCCTTGGTTTATTTTGTTACTTTATGTTTGCAGCCATAATAAAGGCTCACCCTTTGTTAATTAACAACTGCCTACTCCTTATTCCTGCTTTTGGGTCCTCACCTCCACAAACGCCAAACAGTCTGCTCTCATGCACATCACATTTAGAAGATCCACATTTAACTTTAGTCTTTCGTGCAGTTGAGGATGCTATGTTGTTCTTCATTTTGGAATTTTCAGACAAATAGTTTTTTGCAGGTTTTTGATTTGTTTGTTTTTTTAGTGGTCTGGGAGCAGGCACCATCTCTGTGGGGATGGGGTTTTAGGGGGTGGCAGGAGGAGAGAAGTGGAGGAGAGTCGTGTGTAAGACTGGAACTCTGCTTCCTGCTCTCAACCCTGGACAGTCACGTTTTGGGGGTTTAATAAATCTGGACAGATTTCTAGAAATGAGAGCTGCTCCATCCAAAATGGGATGGATGCCATCTCTCCTAACAAGACCAGGTTTCCCCCAGAAACTACAGAGTCCAACATTGTTTTTGCAAAGTTACACACCGATTCGATATTAACTTTAGTGACCTCCATTTCACGTAACTGAGTGTCATTAGACTAGACTAGACTAGACTAGACTAGAATAGAATAGAATAGAATAGAATTCCTTTATTGTCATTGTACAGAATATATAATGAGATTGGAGGGCCACTCCTGTTCAGTGTCATGCTGTAGAAAGTCACACTTTCTAAAATATAACATAGAACTTCTAAAAATATAGAGAAAATAAAATAGAATGTATAAAATATATACACTGTATATATTATATTCATATAATAATGAAGATGGAGATGCGTGAGTATTGGTGAATGAACATTGGATATTGCACGTTATAGGGGTGATAGATAATGTATGAATAATATAATATTGCACAGAGATGTGAGTATTGCACAGTTAGAGTGGGTGAGTGTGAGAGTTCAGGGTGTGAGCTGTCCTTGATTATGTTTATGGCTCTGCTGAGGCAGCGGGACGTGTAGCTGTCCATCAGGGAGGGGAGAGGGCAGCCAGCGATTCTCTGTGCTGTCTTGACTACCCTCTGAAGCCTCACCCTGTCTGCTTCAGTGCAGCTGCCGTACTGTACTGTGATACCGTACGTCAGCAGGCTCTCAATGGATGAGTGGTAGAAGGTCAGCAGCAGGTTTGAGTCCAAGTTGTTCTTCCTGAGGACCCTGAGGAAGGGAAGTCGCTGCTGAGCCTTCTTGATAACAGCTGTGATGTAATCTGACCAAGAAAGATCAGCAGAGATGAGGACGCCAAGAAAACTGAAGGTGGGGACCCTCTCCACATGCTCACCGTTGATACAGAGGAGGGCTGGGTCAGTCCTGTGTTTCCTTAAGTTGATGAGGATCTCTTTGGTTTTCATGGTGTTCAGTGCCAGGTTGTTCTCTGAACACCAGGCTGTCAACTTCAGGACCTCCTCTCTGTAGGCTGCCTCATCTCCCCTTGAGATGAGTCCGACCATTGTGGTGTTGTCAGCAAATCTGACAATGAGGCTGATATTGTGGGTCGGACCGCAGTCATGGGTGCCATTACTGCTGACACAAATTATTATCTTACTAAATTTGCATTTATTGCCTTAGCCAGCAGTTTCAAATTTCCTTTTATGTTGCCTGCTCTGGCCCTGGAAGACATTTGACTATGACTTGCTGGGGTCGCTAGCTTCACGTTTCGCAAAACAGAGTCTGCAATAACCAGAGTTTGTTCCTCGGCAGGTGTGTGTCATTCAGATCTAGGATGTGTTATTTGAGTGTTCCCTTTATTTTTTTGAGCAGTGTATATATCTGCTGTTTATGGCTGAAGAGTCTGAAAGGATTAAGGAAACAACAATGAAATTTTTATCACCAGCATGCTCCATTGGGAGGAAATATCTTTGGAGAACTACAGTCTCTTGAGGATAAATGTTCATTTTGACATTCTTCATTGGAGCTTATCACAAAAGAATCTCCAGCAGCTGGGAAACATAACCATTCTATCAACCGTGGAGAGAGGGAAAGTGATCTTTGTACTACACTGTCTGATTGGCCATAAAAACGGGCACACAGAAAATCTTAATGATTTGGAAAGGTCACAACATTTTAACTCAGACACATATTGGTGATGGGAGGAGAGGTGTGAGGAGAGAGTGGGTGGCAGCGCTGCAATGGGGCCACATTGGTGACAAGGCACATAAATAAAAATTAAGCACTGCTGGTAGCATTACATGAACCTAAATAGAAATGCCAGCTGTGCACAAACATTACACATCATGTAGCATTTATATTGAACAGCCCCTCAAACAGAGCAGACATGGTAAAGAAGATTAATATGGAGTAAAGAAGAGGAAGAATTATTAGCAACTGAATCATTTGGACTAATGCATTGCTTCAGGGGGCTACAGCTGATAAATATATAATTACATGAGTTTTAGAGCACCAGTGATTTCTCCTAGAGTTAAGAAAGAGATCCTACAAAGGTCTGTACAATGGCATGTGAAACAGGCAGCTGAATTGCTTTCACTTCATGTGCGTTTCACCAGCTATATAGTTTGTTCTGTCCAAATGTTCCAATAGGTGCAAATACTTGATATGCTTCCCCATTATTCCAAAACATCAGTGAGTGTGTACTCTAAAAAAATTCTCTACCACAGGAAAAATACTCACTATATGTACAAGAATCGAAATGCAAAACACCTTAAAGCAATAAACATAGTGTCATTTGTTCAAACTACAGAAGCAGCTTTATCCAAAGTCTGCAGGCTGCAAGAAATAGTAAAAAATATTGAGGGCCTAACAAGCACTAACAGAGTTATGAAAACTGACTGGGTGGAAGAAAATGAGATCTTAGATTTTTCCATAAGCACACATAAGCAACTCATACTATCTGTGTTTGTCTGTAAGGAATGATACATGTAGGTGTGGTCTTAAGTTTATATACACTCATCATGGACTCAAACACCATGGCAAATTTGGAATTTAAGTTGACGAACGCACCAGCATGTGTAAATGACATCACCGATTTAAGCTGATGTAGCAGCAGGAGGCTACCTCACTGAGTCTCTGTTTCAACATGTGTCGAAAGGGTGGACTTCAAACCATATACAGCTTTAAAATTGTGTTGATAGGCCAAGGAAAACAAGACTTATGATAAATAATTTACGCCATTCTTTTTCCTGAATATTGTTGATGCCATTTGGCGCAGGAAGAAACTGTAAAAATAGGATGTTTTCTAGTAGAAAGTACTTGCTAGCAAAGCAGACACACACACACACACACACACACACACACACACACACACACACACACACACACACACACACACACACACACACGACATCCCCTTTCCTATTGGTGAAAAAATGCACCACATCAAGAAAGGAGAGGACGGTCCCCTGTGGTGCACCAGTTCTGCTGATTACAGTCTCAGATGTACAGTCCCTTAGCCTAACATACTGTGGTCTGTCGGTGAGATAATCCATAACCCAGGTCACCAGGTGTGGGCTAACTTGCATCCTTGTCTCTCAGTAGGGGGCGCTGTAAAGCATTGAAAGCACTGGAGAAATCAAAAAACAAAATCCTCACAGTGCCATTCCCCTTGTCCAGGTGGGAAAAAGTCAGGTGGAGAAGGTAGAGGATGGCATCCTCCACACCTACCTTCTCCTGATAGGCAAACTGCAGGGGGTCCAGTGCATGTTGAACCTGGAGACTAAGTAAATGTAGGAGCAGATGTTCCATGGTCTTCATGATGTGCAGTGTTAAAGCAATCGGCCAGAAGTCCTTGACCAAGCACTTTCTCTGGCACAGGAACCAGGCATGATGTTTTCCAAAGTGAGGGGACCCTCCCCAACTGCAGACTCGGGTTAAAGATGTGCTTCAGAGGTTCACCCAGCTTAGAAGTCTGAGGCACACCTTGTCTGGGCCAGCTGCTTTCCTTGTCTGGAGTTCTCTGAGCTCACCTCTGACCTTGTCTGCAGTGAAGTGAGGGGGAAGGGGGGGGGTGCATGGGTCCCGCTGTCCTGAGCTGTTGAAACAGTATGTGGTGATGATCTGGGGGTGAGATGTCAAAGCAGCAGTGGGGGGGGGGGGGGTAGGGTTTGTTGGCTGATTCACAAACCTAAAGGCGCAGGGAAGCACCCCTCTAATCTGTCAGGGAAAACCCGTGTACAGGCAACGAACTGGGAGGATATAAGTTTACCCACTCCTTATATACCCCCCCACACACACACACACACAAAAACATGACATCCATTTTCTCTGGATGGCATTACTTTGGCCTCCAGTAACACTGTGAGAAATCTTGGAGTCATTTTTGACCAGGATATGTCCTTCAATGCACATATTAAACAAATATGTAGGACGGCTTTTTTACATTTGTGCAATATTTATAAAATTAGAAACATCCTTTCTCAGACTGATGCTGAAAAGTTAATCCATGTATTTATTACTTCTAGGCTGGACTACTGTAATTCATTATTATCAGGCTGTCCTAAAAGCTCCCTGAAAAGCCTTCAGCTGATCCAAAATGCTGCAGCTAGAGTACTGACAGGGACTAGAAAGAGAGAGCATATTTCTCCCATATTGGCTTCTCTTCATTGGCTCCCTGTTAAATCTAGAATAGAATTTAAAATCCTTCTCCTAACATACAAGGTCCTGAATAATCAGGCCCCATCTTATCTCAAAGACCTCATAGTACTGTATCACCCTAATAGAGCACTTCGTCCTCAGACTGCTGGCTTACTTGTGGTTCCTAGGATACTTAAGAGTAGAATGGGAGGCAGAGCCTTCAGCTTTCAGGCCCCTCTTCTGTGGAACCAGCTCCCAGCTTGGGTTCAGGAGACAGACACCCTCTCTATTTTCAAAATTAGGCCTAAAACTTTCCTTTATGATCAAGCTTATAGTTAGGGCTGGATCAGACGACCCTGAACCACCCCTTAGTTATGCTGCTATAGGCCTAAGCTGCTGGGGGGGGGGGTCCCATAATGCACTGTTTCTTCTCATTCACCTTTATTTACTTGTTTATACTTCACTCTGTATTTAATCATTATTATTAATCTCTGCCTCTCTTCCACAGCATGTCTTTTGTCCTGTCTCTCTCCCCTCAGTGTGTGGCATTTGGTTGCTGAGCACCTGGTGAAAGTTTTCTGAGTCACAGCAGCAAAGGAGAGACCGAATTATCAACTTCCAGTTTTGAAATTTGAGAGATTTGTGACATTTAGCATGTTTGGAGTGTATAGTTAGTGTGTAGTGTAGTGGGTTCAATGTGTTGTGCAGTTATTGACAAGATTTGTGACATTTAGCTTGTTAAAAACCAGCAGACTGCAGTACATGAGGCTGAGGGACTGTACATGTCTGATCCACAGTGCAGAACCAGGTCAGGGTGGAACATATTGAAAGCCTTAGAGAGGTTAAAATATCTAATAACTAAAAAGTCAGTGACCAAAGTCTGAAAAAGACAGCAGACATGTACGTTAAAAATGTCTGTAGTCACCTAAAACAAGAATTTATATGTTGATGTACAAAGTGATTGAAGTCAAATTCTTCTGTAAAAAGAAGGGGATTGTCTCAAAGTCGTATAGTCTCCCTGAAATAGCTCATTTTCTATAATAAGAAAAAAATTTAATTAAATCATGACCTAAAAATAATTTTATAATCTGTGATTTGACATTAAAAGATAAAATGTTGCTGTTTACAATTAAGAGCAAGGAGTAGCAGCTATCTCAGTAAGGAGGACTGAGTGGGGTGTTGAAATAGTGGACAGTTATGATCACTTGCTAATGGCAGGTACATTAAGGGCATCTCAGTGATGGCTCTAAGAAATAACCTTATATTTAGAATTGGGTAAGTGGGGATTACATCCAGGGACACGGGCTGGTCCCCTTCCAGGTCCCACCAGCCATGAATTCTGAGATAGTCTCATCATTTAGATCCAGTCATAACTGGTACTTATATGGGGCTTTTCTACTTTAACTGAGCACTCAACAAGCTCCTTACTCCAAGCCTCATTCGCTCAATCACACACGTACTCATATAAGCTTTTTTCTATACGTAAGAGCTACTTCGATACTTTGACATGCAGACTGGAGTAACTAGAGATTGAATCACCAACCTTCCAATTGATGGAAAACCCTCTCAACCTCTTGAGCTGCAACTGCCCCAAAACTTATTAGATTATGAAATGACTTCTGCCATGGAATAAATGAGTAATGGAAGTTAGATGAATATTCAGACACGAATAAATAAAAGACAAAGGCTTGGAAACAAAGGAAACTTTGGCAACAGAGAAAGTGATGGCATGCAACTGTGTGAAAGAGGAGGAAAGAGAGAAAGACATAATAGTAAATCTGTAGTTCAATACAAAAAGTCTTTAACCAGTGGACAATGGAGGAAATAATCTCCTTTCCCTTGAGGATTTTAAAATTTTTTAATTCTTTGTCAGTCGACAAACTATACCGTGAATGTTGCACCAATTGTCACAATTTTTGTGACTAATGGAGACTTAACTCAGTAAAGATAGTATAGATAGATTAACTCATAGAAAAACACATCTTGGGCTTCATTTTGCTTGGATAATAAAAACTAAAACAAAAGAAACAAACAAACAAAAAACTTCTCTTAGGAAGTTCGACATACATTCATAAACATAAAATGTTTCCAGGGAAGTTTACCCTGGAGTTTTTGTTGATATGTAATGGCTTCACCCTTGTGAACTCTTTCATACTGTTAGTCATACAACATCTCTCCTCTTTCAGTCAGGATGACTAGGTTAGAAATAACATTTAGATTTTTGTGTGGAGAAATATATTCAGCAGTATGCCTCTTTTCTGGAACCTCCCCAATCTATCCACGTGCAGAGATAGAAAGCATAAGGGAGAGCAACAGCAAGTTCCCTGCACAGAAAAAAGCAAGGGTCATCCATCCATCCATCCATCCATCCATCCATCCATCTTCTTCTTCTTCTAGTGCATTTCTGCTCTATTTCAAGCACTCAAAGGGTTTTGCCTCATTCACCAATTCACACACATTCATACAAGCAGTTCTTTCTATTTAGCATTCATGCACATTCACACTCCAATGAATGCATTCAAGAGCAACTTTGGGTTTAATTTCTTGCTCAAGGGTACTTTGGCATGCCGCCCTCTTCTGATTAGTAGATGACCTGCTCTGCCTCCTCAGCTACTCAGCTGTTTTGGCAGCTGGTTTGCATTCCTTAGAGGCACTGCTGTGACGCAAATACCCTAGGGGAAGTCTTTTCACAGGTCTGCTACATTTCTTGCGACATTTGAAACTACATCCCTCACAATACCTGTGGCAGCTGATTTCAAATGAGGCTTGGCAATATTAAACCCTCTTTTTAACATAACATGCCATACTGCATACAAAATTTCAAAATAATGTCTCACTGACCTGAAGTGTAGTTTCACAACAGCTTTACTGTAGAGCAGTGAACGTCAACTGGTGGGCCGCAGGCCACATCCGCCCCCCCCCCTATGTTGCTAGAACCAGAATCAATCAGAAAGCAAGATCGGCCCATGTGACTTAAGTATTTTCAGCACTGCCTCCACTGAGGAGCCGGATTTTGTTGGTGCTGATCAGATTGTGAACACAGCTGAAGGTGAGTCTTATTTTGTGTAGAAAAAATGTTTCGGCAATCAAACTTGTCTAACTAAAGGAAGTAACGGGATTTCCATCAATGAACCTGCGGAAGGATCTTTACTGGCTACCGAGCGTACTCCCCAGCCTGCGCGGGGCTCCCGTCTCCTTTGCTGTGAAGGTCTCTCACACGGTCTGCTCACAGGGGTATCGGACGAGTTAGTGGTTTGACGGCTGGGCGTGTACCCGTATGCGGGTGGGGGCTAGTCACAGCCCCTGTGTGCATCCCTCACCATTGCCTGTAAAATGAAATTACTGAACTTTCCCATAAGATCCAGGTTAAAGAAAAAAAAAGGCTCTTTTAAAGGAAAAGTGTCCAGGCAGCTTTAGAGGGTTTGCATCTGAACTCTTTCTATGTTCCTGTGTTCATTAAAAAAGAAATCAACAAACTCCTCACACTGTCTGCCAAGAAAAATTGCATCCATTGGACAAATGTTGATGGCCCCTTCCATACATAATGGTATGTAATGGTTTTGGTTTTTCAAGGAAAAAAAAAAAAAAAAAAAAAATATATATATATATATATATATATATATATATATATATATATATATATATATATATATATATATGTATATATATATATATATATATATATATATATATATATATATATATATATATATATATATATATATATATATATATATACATTTCAGTTTCAGAAGTCTTTTTTTATTTTTTATGTTTTATCAATAATCATAATTTATCAATAATCACATGTTGTATCTCTGGTCCATAACATGTGCAGGACTCAACTTTAATTTTAACAGCTTTTATTCACTGGAAAACAGAGCTGGACAGGAGCCAGCAGGGTGATAAAGTGATAAAACTCACTTGAACAGAAATAGTCACACACAGGAGCGCACACAGCAGTGACAGTAGACAACCCGACTGAGAACTAAAGAAAACAGAGACAACATCTACAAACCAGGAAATCCCAGCTGAACAGAATCAGACTAACAAGACCAGTGAAGCAAAACAGAATATCAGGCACATGACATAAGGACTACCAAAGCAAAATAGGAAGTGGAAAACAGATACTCACACTAAGACACATGAACCTGATAAAAGAGACAGACTAGGACCATATATGGGAAAGAGGAATTAAATGCAAAACCAACTAACCAGCTGTCTTATATTTTATAATTATCGGCCAATCTCCAACCTTCCTTTAATCTCCAAAATTCTTGAATGAGTAGTTGTAAAACAGCTAACTGATCAAATGACAACAAGCGGATGCCTCAAAGCGCTTTATATTGTAATGTGAAGACCATACATTTTCCCAAGGGCCAGAATTTTTCTTGACATAGTGAGGACCAGATGCTCTCATAAAGTAAAATAAAATTAATATTGTAACCTAAGGAATATATGCACAGTTGTTCTCATTATAGATATAACAAGAACAGGAAACAATAAAATGTTAAATGAGAGCAACGAGTTTATCTTTCCACAATCTATTTTTCAGAAGGCATTTTTGTTGTTGATTTTAATGAACATAGGAACACATGAAGAGTTTAGATATCAAGTGTTCAGATGCAAACCCTCTAAATCTGCCTAGACACTTTTCTTTTAAAAGAGCATTTTTTTTCATGGTAAAGTTCAGTAATTTCATTTTAAAGGCAACGGTGAGGGATGCATACGGGGGTTGTGACCAGCCCCCACCCACATGCGGGTACATGCCCAGCCCATCGGTCCCCCGGCAAGCAGACCGCGTGAGAGACCCCTAAGTGGCTTTTTTAAGGCTTTTGATAATTCAGACTAGTCAGAGACGGGTATTTAATGGGTTAAGACGTGACATGATTGATTGGCATATGTGTGGAAAGGATTCTGTAAATATTGTTCTAATTTTTGACGGAGGTGGTGTTTAGCAAGTTTAGCATCTGAACTCTTCATATTTTTTCCTCCTCACTAGACTAGTCTTGACTTCAGTAATATTCAGGCAGCCAGATGGAAAGCTCTAGCGGGCTGGATGTTGCTGCCAGTTGACATTCACTGATGAGTAGTGTGAATAAAATTGGTCCTTGCACAGAACCCTGTGGAACTCCAGAATAAACCTTAGTGTGTGAAGCAGACTCCCCATTTACATGAACAAATTGAAGTCTATTAGATAAATATGATTCAAACCACTGTTGCGCAGTACCCTTAAAACCTATGGCATGCTCTAATCTCTGTAATGAAATGCTATGGTCAACAGTATCAAAATCTGCACTGATCATCTGCAGAGGAACGGTTTATTGAAGAGTTTCAGTCAGGTTTCAGAATTCATCACAGTACAGAAAAAGCATTAGTGAAGGTTACAAATGATCTTCTTATAGCCTCTGACAGTGGACTCATCTCTGTGCTTGTCATGCTAGACCTCTGTGTAGCATTCAATACTGTTGACCATTATATTTTATAACAAAGGTTAGAGCATGCCATAAGGTACTATGCTGCAGTGGTTTGAATATTTATCTAATGGTTCACATGGTTCTGTGCTAATACCATTTTATATATATATCTATCTATATATATCTATATATATATATATCTATATATATATATATATATATATAGTATGTAATAATATGTAATATATATATAATATGTAACCGACAATATATACCCACCTAACTGGAAACAGCTGGGAGGGAAACACAGGAGGCAAAACTGAATTAAGTTGACTGTTGAATTAAGAAATCACTTAAAGTCTCTTTAAGTGATTTCTTAATTCAATACGTCTGTTAGTAACCAGACCTGGGAGTGGCTTGTGAAATTTAACTCAGGTTTCCAAAGAATGTGGTTAATGACAGTTAATTCATGATTTAACAAGAGGGGGCAATCATTTTTTCACATAGGGTCAGGTAGTTTTGGATAGTTTGTTTCCCTTAATAAATAAAATCAGATAAAAATGGCATTTTGTATTTATTCATTTTATCTTTGTCCAATTTTAAAATTTGTTTGATGATCTGAAACATTTAAGTGTGACAAATACGTAAAAAACAAAGAAATTAGGAAGGGAGCAAATACTTTTTCACAGTATTGTACATGTACTATCGGTATATTTGTAAATGTATTTATAAAGGACAGAGGTTTTTGAACTTGTCCTTAACCCAGAGAAGGTAACCTACCCTTAAGCATAAAAACGGGTTTTATGTTACAGGTTTTATACTACAGGAGATTTCTTAACTGACTGAGCAGAAGGGTTCAGCTCTCTACTTATGGTTCTGCATTTGAAAGTCAGTAATGGGTTTTTATTATATTCCAAAAAACTGTAATTTCAAGAAATATGAAAAAAGGTCTGTGTTTGAACATTCAAACCTTTGATTTCTATGATAAAAAATAAAGTCTTAAGGATAATGTTAAAGTTTATGGATGCTGCAAATAAACTGAAAGCTTTCAATTTAATTCATTTTTTAAAATATATTGCTCGAATTCACAGCAACAGTCACCTCAAGGTGTTTCCGGCAGCAGGTGAATAAATACTAACCTGAGAGGTCATGCACCTGTGTCAAAAAATTCCTCCTTTAGAGGTGAAATGTTCTTGGGTATCAGCGATGAATGCATTGTAGCAATATGAAAAACACAAATCCATTAACAGTCTGAACAATACATTTTTATTATAGTAATGCTTCAGATAACACCTGCTCCCAGAATGTGCCTCAAACCTCAAAACTATTTACAGACTTCTGCAGTTCGCTGCAGCTCACGTTTCCTGTGCTGAAGACAAATCCAAAGCAGTAGATGGTAAAAGAAAGAGAAACACAAACCAGCAGGTACCGGCTTAGAGTTGGGTCTCCAACTTCAATATAGGCAGCAGATTGATATGATTTTAATTCAGAATTTAAAACACAACCAATTATTTAGCAGAGTAATTGAGAATAGGGAAGCTGATGTCCTGGTCACAGGCTATTTCAATTGTGTGGTGCCAAATAAAAATCAATTATTTAATTTTTTTTGGTAGATTTCTCAAACTAGAATGCTTTTAATTTCTGAATATCTATAAATTATGACTGAAATTTGCAATCAATCTGTAAAAGTGCCTATCACAGCAGTCAGTATGGACATGCTGTCAGCACATGTAGTGCAGTAATATATTTTCTGTCTGCCAGTATGACTGCTTCTTGAGATTTCTGACCTCACTGCTGGACCTCAGGACTGCACAGAAACATGTAAACATACCACCTGGTTCAAATACTACCAGTTCATTAAATAGCTATTATAAGTTGTTGCCACGCCTCAGTGATACTTCAAATCAGAGTAACTGCACCTACCAGCAGGCCAGAACGTGTTTAGCATCCATTTCAATCCATAATCACTAAATGTAAACAGCATGTAAACCAGAATATGGCTTCTTGTTTCAGGCAAACAAGTTCAATTTTCAGTCCTTTTCAGTTCAGTTCAGTTTTACTTATATACTTGAGATGTACTTAAGGTCAGTTCACAACAGAAGTCCTTTATATTGCAAGGTAACGATGCTACAATAATAGAGAGAAAACCTTAACAATACAACAGTCTTTTATGTGCAAGCATCAAATGGTGGTAGAAAAGAAGAACTCCCTTTTATGAGGAAGAGAGTTCTAGCAGAACCAGGTGCAGCCATCTGTCACTCATAATTGGAGGGTGAGAAGAAAAAGAAAACAGAAAATAAGAGCATAAATATACAAGTGTATATAAGATGGTGCACGTGTTCCCTACTGGATACAGTGTCAGTGTCACGTTTTGCCTTATCTAGGCATGAAAAATACATTTTGTCAAACAAATTTAACCCAAATCTTCTTCTAATCCTCTTTGATGTGTTTTTGCTGCAGAGCAACTGAAAAGAAGTATTTAAAAACAAAAGAAGAAAAATGAAAAGTGATCATTTTGGATAAAACTTCACAAATGATTTACAGAACAATTTGCTGATACAAGGAGGTGAGAATGATACAACAGATAACAGTCATTTACCAGGTGGATAACATTCAAACTGCATGTACAGGCTGAGCGAGGTCCTACTCACGCTAAGTCTTCTGGCAAAAATAAAGACAGGTCACTCCTGGCCACAAGGGATGCAGTTTTATCAGCATCCCAACAGCAGCCCCAGTCATTTGATAATCACTGGGCAGGCTGTTTAATGAAGGTGTTGCGTTGGAATCCATTAATTATTCATCCATTTGTGTAATAATATAATATAAGCATAAGGATAATATAATAATATTTTATTTGAAGATAAATTAAATGAAGGGTGGACTAAATGTAATCTGGCCCACTCATATTTCCATCTGCAGTAATTTCCATCTGGCGGATAAGCCACATGTATATGTGGGGAGAGCAGCATCAAGACCGAAAGCACAGAACAGAGCAGGGATCCCTTATAAGGGTCATTCCATTGACTAGAGCACAGCATGAAAAGAGGAGCTCAGGTGGAGGATGGTTGCAAAGCAGTTTGCACCTGAACTGTGGAGGGAGGGGGCTAAAGCAACTTGAGCAGCATGCCCTGTTGATAATAGATAACTGGATGTGTATCAATTGAGCCATTAGTTAATGGTGGCTAGCACTGACATCAGCTGATCTGCTGGAATTGTGGCTCAGCTGGATTTCATGGCCTGCCTGAAGTAATGTTCTGCTAAAGTTTTAGCTGCCATAATTGATTATAATCAATCAATGCCCGAGAACATAAAATGTAATAGACATTACATACCTGTGGAATCTTAAAGCGCTATCAAATTGGATTTTTCTGTACTTTTTGAATGCTAAATGCTGAATTGGACTACAACAATAACTGGACAAACACACTAACTCAGATTTGGAAGCTTTTTCTGCTTATTTTACCCACTTGGCTTGATTGAACCAGCTGGTCCAGTTAATAGTGCAAAACCTATTCAATCCACTCAGGTGAGCTCGGTAGCTAGTGACTGATGTAGAACTTCACGTATTCATTAAACAAATGGCTGCAAAAAAAAGAACAAAGCCATTTTTTTTGTTGTTGTTTTTAGGGGAGCAGGTATGTGCTGTTGGCTGGGTACAGTTCAGAAAAACAGAGAAGCGGGCAGCAGCATTCAAATTAATTCTCATCCTTTCCGAGTACGTACGCTAAAGTTATCAATACATTCACTTTGGCTGTACAGTCACACAGCATCTAAATTTCACATAGGAGTATGCCTCTACATTAAAGAACTGAAGAACATATATATTTCTATTTAGAAAAATGTGTAGCATAAATTTCATTACTCAAAATGCTTGTTGTTATTGATAAATTCTCACAACCAGATAATTCATCAAAAATAACTTTGATCAAAATACACTGTACATTAATCATATGAAAAATAAAATATATATATATATATCCTATCATACGCTGTTATATGTTGGCTAAAATAACAACAGTTCTGTGATCATCTGCTGCAGTTGTTGACATTCCATCTATCCCAGTTTATAACATTACAATTAACTAGAACTTTTAAAACAGATAGATAGATAGATAGATAGATAGATAGATAGATAGATAGATAGATAGATAGATAGATAGATAGATAGATAGATAGATAGATAGATAGATAGATAGATAGATAGATAGATAGATAGATAGATAGATAGATAGAGATAATGTACTTGCTGATTTCATAGGCTATCCTAATCATTTTTACACTGGCAGTATTCCCAGATGTAAACACCACCAAAACAAGAAAACCCAAACTGTAAAGTCCCACATTCTCATGCTGTCAGTTAATGTGCTGCAGACTTACTGGTCCACAAAACAACAACTAAAAAACAAGAACAAAACAAGAAACACCTTCAGGTGAAAGTGTAACATCAATTGTGCAGGGCTACCACCTTTCTGAGTCACTCATGATTTCATGGTGCAAATTGGAACAACAATAACTAGGATCATAGTGCAGGTAGCAGCTGCAATCAGTGCTCCAATCTTACACACCTTGGCCCTCCTAAATTCTGCCTCTTTCCTCTTGAGCAGTGAGTCATAGCCTGGGGTGTAGATGTCCTCCATCCAATACTCCAGATTATTGGGGTTTAGTGACTCCTGAGTCTGGTGAAAGACACAAAGACTATAAATAAGTATCTAGGAAGTTTTACATCTGGCTGTTACAAAAAACAAACAAACAAACAACAATAGAAACACTCCATGCTGCCTAGTTACCCCATTTGAAGCATTCCGTGAATGGGGTAACTAGGGCTCAAAACACGGGCAAGTGTCCACTTAGGAGCCAGACATTCTGAACCCTCATAGAACATGACAGTTGCCAGAGCTCTGCTGACTCATTGACTGTGAAGAACTTCCCCTTCTGTTAACATCAGCACAGAAACTGTGTGCTGGGAGCTTCATGACATTCTTTTTTTCAAGAGTAGGTTTGAGATGTTGCAATTTGCAACCAAGCACTGATAAAGGAATTTTTACCAATTCTGAATAAGAGCGTGAAAGAAAAATCTGTGAGCAGAGGGGCAAACAAGGAATATGTTAAATTAAAAATGATACATTAGAGAATTACATACTTTAAGCAGTCAGCTTGTAGCAAAAAAAACAAACAAAAAAACACTAGGAAAATATTTTCTGACATAAAAGGTTATCTGCTGACTGTTCTACAAAAAGAGCTTTTACAGGAAACAAAGACAAGATTTAAAATTTTTGTAGCACCTTCTATTACAGCTCAGCAATGTGGTAATTCCAGGGTAAATAGATGGAAACAAAAATATCATAATATGGACATAAAAGTTATTACCCCTTAACTGTCAAAGTATTATTCAAGTAACTATCTTGAATCAACAGTGGTTGTAGAATGGATGGATGGATAATAACAAGCCAGAAACTGGGTTAGTAATAGTATTATAATATTTTGGTAACAATGTGATAAACTGATAATAATATTAAGATTTTTATGTGATGAGTTTTCTGATATTTTCTCCCCATGTCTGCTTGTTTTCTCTCTCTCCCTCTCTTCCTCCCACAGACATGAATGGGGTTAGGTTAACTAGTGATTCCTCACGCGTGTTTGTGAGTTATACCACACTCAGGCACTTTTGAGTCTGATTTGTGGCTTTCCCTTTCAGAGGAGCCACAGTATCCAGGGTCATATCCAGAGTTTATGTAGCTGCTCTGCACTGCGTTGGCACACGGCACTGAACAGAATGATAATAGAGGAATTAGATCCTTAAACGTAGTTACATCGTTTTCAGAAAGACTTCTACTGTGACTTCTACTTATTCCACACTGCTGTGTAATCCACTAAAGTAAATGTAACTGTTAAGAAGAGACAGGCAGGCAGCAGAAAGAATGGGCCATATTCGATCATATGGAGCTTCAGGAGTGCACAGAGGCAGTCTGGGCCTACATCAAGCACTGTACAGACACTGTCACTGTTGAGAAAAAAATTCGGCTCTATCCCAACCAAAAACCTTGGATGACCTCAGAGGTGCTTTGACCTCTGAGGGTCAGAAACTCTGCGTTCAAGTCAGGTGACACAGAACTGTATAGTACAAGTGGAATCCCACCTGGAAGCCGACGAATCACAGCAGGTGTGGCAAGGGATCCAACACCTGACAAACTACAAAGGCAACTTGCCAGCTGTAGTCAACGCTGATGCCTCACTAACAGAAGAACTCAATTCCTTCTTTGCCCGCTTCAAGTCACCCAGACATACCACTACAGAGGTAACCCACCAAACCACCAGCCATCCCATTCTCACCCAGCAGGAACACCAGGTGAGGCATGCACTGAAGGCAACAAATCCACGGAAAGCTGCCAGTCCGAACGAAGTACTGGGCATAGTGTTTTGTGGATGTGCAGATGAGCGGACAGGGGTCCTGACTGGGATATTCAACACCTCCCTGTCAGTGGCCCAGGTTCCATCCTGTCTAAAGGCAGCCACCATCATTCTGGTGCCAAAAATAACCGTCATCTAAGGCCTCAACAACTACAGACCTGTGGCACTGATATCTGTGGTCCAGAGCTTTGAAAGACTTGCCCTGCAGCACCTCAAAGCCTGCTTACCTGGATCCCATGACAAACACCAGTTTTCCTACAGGCCAAACAGAAGTCCACAGAAGATGCCATCGTCACCACACTCCACACTCCTAATTGAGAAGCTGGGCACCCCAAACCTCTTCCCCCAAATCTGCCCCCCACACACAGTCACTCAGCACTGGCTCCCCCCAGGGATGCATGCTGAGCCCGCTCCTGTACACCCTCTACATGCACAACCGTCCTCCCATCCACCCCTTGAACTCCATCATCAAGTTCACACCCCCAGTGTAGTTTAAGTGTAGGATCTGCAAGTGATCACGGGCAGTGACAAATCATCATACAGGGAGGACATACAGGCGGTGGCAGAGTGGTGTACCAAGAACAATCTGGAGCTTAAAGAACAATCAGGTGTCACAATAAGATGCCACATAAATTTCTGCTGTTCCAAACCACGCAACCAAATGCCACAAGTTGCTATATAATTTTTCTCATTGGTTGATGAGGTGCATGTTTCCACCAAGAGGAAAGGAGACGTCGTGAATTCTTTTGCTTTTCGTTTTTATTCGCAAGCACTTCCTGCTAGCAAAGATGCCGTTTTTGCCGTTTCTTCCTGCACAAACCGTGCATCGAAGGGGAGGACACTATACAGTGAGAATCATGGCCTAAATTATTGATCAGCTCTGGTTTTACTTGGCTTATCAACAAAATTTAAAAACTGGTATGTAATTTGAAGTCCACACTTTTGAGTTTCAGCGTCCTGCTGCTACTTGTCTTAAATCGGCAATGTCATTTGGATATGTCAGCGCATCTGTCGACCCCAGAGGGTTAAGGAAACAAATCAGTCTTTCTCACTGAACCACTTTCTGATGACCCAGTGCTGGCACACGCGGGTGGAAAAGCAATCTATGTTGTGCAGAGTGCTGTCGGCACATGCACCACTTCCCCGGGGAAGCTGAAGAAATCAGAGCAGCTGTGGCAGTGGACGATCCAGATGGCGGCATTGAGGAGAAGGGGTGTGGTGGCAAGGGGCCATAATATCCCAGGCACTGGGCGACAGATTCAAAAGGCGTTAAGCTGCAGGTCTCTTGGGTTTTCCCTCTCCACCTTTGCCGAGAGCCCCTCCTCTCCAAGTGAGGCGCAGGCTGTAGCGGAGGAGAGAAGCTGGATGCTGGAAGCTGGAAGAGTCCACTCACTCTGATCTCCGGCTGAGATCTGAGGCTGAGATTAACCTGAGCCTCATCACGGTACCTGCACAGCTCATCAGCTATAAGGTGAGGTGGAGAGCAGTGCCACCGAGGACCATGCCACCATGTGGGTCCTCCCAAAGCCAGGCAAGTAAAAAAGCACCTCGCACTCTGGGGGGAGCACGGCTTTTGCCTCACGGTCTCTTTCAAAAAGGCACGAATTACCTGCCGTTGCTCACACAGGCCCAAGTCCACAGGATAAACAGTATGACTGTCGTTCTATCATGGGCCCAAAGGCAGGACTCATAAGACATGAATTAAACTCAAAACGTCTCAGTTTTATTGCTGTAACACACTGAATAAACAAATACAGAGCAAACCAGAATCGAAGTATATTGGGAAACTCAGACTCAAGAGGAGAATACAGAACCAGGAGAAAACACACAGTGTGGGGAGCTGACAATGACAACGTGGCAAAGAACTGAAGAAAACACAGACAATATATACACAAGGGGTAACAAGGAGAGAGTGGAAACAGCCAGCGGTTTACCTAAAAAGAGAGCTAACTCCCACTCTGAGACACCATGGTATCAGACTCTGTGACCCTAACCTGGCAGGTTTTATCTAACAAACTCTGAGTGTCTCTCTGACTCCGCCCCTCCTGCTGCACCTGAACCACCTGTCTGACCCTCACATTTATTTCCTCCTTCATAAAGTGGCTGTCAGAGCGTCAGAGGAGCGAATTCATCTGCAGACGTTTATGTTCCTACGAGCTCTGAAATCCCAGTTAGACGTTAGTTTGTTACATTTGTGCGTAACATGAAGCTTTTACAGTCGTTCACTCGTCAACAGGCTGTGAGGGCGGAGACAGCGATGATGTCACGGATTTATAATGAGGCAGCTGCAGCTGTCAGACTGTCAGTCAGCTCCTCTGAAACATTTGCTGTAGTTACTGCAGCATCACTGTTACATCACACTGATCTGGATGAAGCTGCTGACACAGAACACACTGATCAGCGATCAATGATCCATCATTGGTCGTGCTGGAAAAGCTCACTGATGGAAAAATGTCTGAACCTGGAGATGATGGGAATGTTTGAGTGAAGATGAGGCTGAAATGATTTGAAGACTTCCAAACTGAACTAAATGGATTTAAAGTGACTGAAATCAGCATTTTGAAAGCTGTGCTGTCTGAAATTCAGAGTATGAATCTCCACATATTTTCACTGAAAATCACCTAAATCGGTGATCATCGGCTCTATAACGGATCAGCAAACTGTGTCCGAGTCCACCTGCACAGCAGGAGGATCCAAGCGGATCAGGATCAGGGATTCAGACCGGATAAGGTCCAGATCCAGTTCAGGCTCCAGTCATTTCCCAGCTCATCCAGTCTGGATCCGTTCATAATGGATTCATTTTCCCAACACGATCTCACGATCATCCTCCCAAACTGCACTGAAATATTTAAAACCTATAAAGCTGAGACATTCAATATAGCATGAAACTGTGACTGACCTCTGACCTTTAACAGTAACTCAGTGAAACATCTCTGCTGTGGCTGTCAGAGAGCCGTCATCCATCAGTGAAGCTGATCTTAGATCAGATTAGAAATGTTTAAACCAGAAATATTAAAGCAGCTTTTCTGTAAATCTCTTTTCTCATTTTTATCCAGTAATGGCAGAAATGATGAAATTCTCCATTAAAAAATGAATAAAGTGAGGCTGTTATTCCATCAATAGATTCCATTTTCATGAATAATTATTCAAACAGTTAAATGGTCATAAACTGAAGTGTCATAAACTGCAGCAGAAACAGTTTTTATTAAATAAACTGACCTGAGGTCAGCCCCCCGGGGTCTGCTGCTGTCTCAGGCTCTAACACAGGTCGCTCAGTAAACTCAGTCTGAGCTGTTTCTCCACAGTTTTATCTTCACTTTCTGTCTCCTGCAGTTTGTCCGTCAGGCTGCAGCTCAATAATTAGATTTGATAAATCAATTAAAATTAGGATTCAGCTTCATCTGATGGAGATTAGAGTTGTGTAAATGATGACAGCAGACATTAGAACAGAAATGATATATTTGATAACAAACTTTTATTCTGTCTATGATGATGTCAGAGTGGGTCAGGCTGATTACAGTGACTCGTCATGCTCCACACTGAAACGTGCGATCCTCCATCCATCGGATTAAAATGGAGGCTCCGCCCTTTATTTACCCGTTGCCATGGTGAATCCTGGTATCAGAGCTCTATTGATGATGGTTTTCTTTCCTTACTCACTCACACACTAACTCAGGGTGAACACACTCGGAGTTGATTGAACTGACTCTGATCAGCTGTTCTGGAACGGGAAACTCAGAGTTGGTCAAATCAGAGTCTGTTGAACCTGCTTCCTGGAATAGGGCCCAGAACTTCAAAGATCAAAAAACAACTCTGGGCCAAAAGGCTCAGGACTGTAACAGTTTTAAGTGGTAAAGTTTTTATATAGCACTTTTCTACTCTAGTTGAGCACTCAAAGCACCTTATACATATATTAACGGGTAGCTGTGGCTCAGGAGGTAGAGTAGGTCACCTACTAATTGGAAGGTTGCCGGTTCAATTCCTGGCTTCTCCAGTCTGGATGCCAAAGTATTCTTGGGCAAGATACTGAACCCAAAGTCCGATGCAGCTGTTGGAGTGTGAATGTAAACAGTAAGCACTTAGCTACAGATGGAAGTGCTTGTATGGGGGGTGAACAGATGAATGCAAATGTGTTGTATAAGCACTTTGCATGATCAGAGTAGAAAAGCGCTATATGAGATCTAGTCCATTTACAACATGTGGCTTCCCTACATCTAAGTGGTTTCTAACATTCACACTCTGATGACTATCAGGAACAACTCTGGGTTCAATATCTTGGATACTTTGGCATATAGACTGGAGCAACCATAAATTGAACCACCACCCTTCTGATTAGTAGGTGACCTGCTCTACCTCCACAGCCACCCCCAGTGTAGCTTTGGATCTGCAGACTGCTCCTTTATACACTGCTCAAAAAAATAAAGGGAACACTTCAACAACACAATATAACTCCAAGGAAATCAAACTGTCCACTTAGGAAGCAACACTGATTGACAATTAATTTCACATGCTGTTGTGCAAATGGAATAGACAGCAGGTGGAAATTATTGGCAATTAGCAAGACACAGTCAATAAAGGAGTGGTTCTGCAGGTGGGGACCACAGACCACTTCTCAGTACCTATGCTTTCTGGCTGATGTTTTGGTCACTTTTGAATGTTGGTGGTGCTTTCACACTCGTGGTAGCATGAGACGAACTCTACAACCCACATAAGTGGCTCAGGTAGTGCAGCTCATCCAGGATGTCACATCAATGCGAGCTGTGGCAAGAAGGTTTGCTGTGTCTGTCAGCATAGTGTCCAGAGGCTGAAGGCGCTACCAGGAGACAGTCCAGTACACCAGGAGACACGGAGGAGGCCGTAGGAGGGCAACAACCCAGCAGCAGGACCGCTACCTCCGCCTTTGTGCAAGGAGGAACAGGAGGAGCACTGCCAGAGCCCTGCAAAATGACCTCCAGCAGGCCACAAATGTGCATGTGTCTGCACAAACGGTTAGAAACCGACTCCATGAGGATGGTATGAGGGCCCAACGTCCACAGATGGGGGTTGTGCTCACAGCCCAATACTGTGCAGGACACTTGGCATTTGCCAGAGAACACCAGGATTGGCAAATTCGCCACTGGCGCCCTGTGCTCTTCACAGATGAAAGCAGGTTCACACTGAGCACTTGTGACAGACATGACAGAGTCTGGAGATGCCGTGGAGAGCGATCTGCTGCCTGCAACATCCTTCAGCATGACTGGTTTGGCAGTGGGTCAGTAATGGTGTGGGGTGGCATTTCTTTGGAGGGCCACATGGCCCTCCATGTGCGCACCAGAGGTAGCATCACTACCATTAGGTACCGAGATGAGATCCTCAGACCCCTTGTGAGACCATATGCTGGTGCGGTTGGCCCTGGGTTCCTCCTAATGCAGGACAATGCTAGACCTCATGTGGCTGGAGTGTGTCAGCAGTTCCTGCAAGATGAAGGCATTGAAGCTATGGAGTGGCCCGCCCGTTCCCCAGACCTGAATCCGATTGAGCACATCTGGGACATCATGTCTCGCTCCATCCACCAACGTCATGTTGCACCACAGACTGTCCAGGAGTTGGCGGATGCTTTAGTCCAGGTCTGGGAGGAGATCCCTCAGGAGACCATCCACCACCTCATCAGGAGCATGCCCAGGCGTTGTAGGGAGGTCATACAGGCACGTGGAGGCCACACACAATACTGAGCCTCATTTTAACTTGTTTTAAGGACATTACATTAAAGTTGGATCAGCCTGTAGTGTGTTTTTCCACTTTAATTTTGTGTGTGACTCCAAATCCAGGCCTCCATTGGTTAATAAATTTGATTTCCATTGATGATTTTTGTGTGATTTAGTTGTCAGCACATTCAACTTTGTACAGAACAAAGTATTCAATGAGAATATTTCATTCATTCAGATCTAGGATGTGTTATTTGAGTGTTCCCTTTATTTTTTCGAGCAGTGTAATTCTTCTCTAGCTAGTATTTAAAATGGGAAAGGAAGCCGTGTAGGTTGCTCCCACAGAAAGCTTTAACATGGGACTAGTTTGTGTTTCAGGAGGCTGAATTTTCCTCAGACTCACTCTTATTCTTTATACATACCACAGCAGCAGAAGAAGAGACTTTAGGATGTTGCTTAGCACATCTGGTTCCTCAAATTCTTGCAAGGGTGGAGCAACACAAAACCACTACACCATCCTTTCAAACTCTTACATCCCTTCAATGGGAGAGGTGGCAATGGACACCCATGGACATCTCTCCTGCAGATTTGCAGGGAGACTTACTGGACAGTGTCCTTTCCAATAGCCTTTGATAGATTTTAGCAGGATAAACTTTCCATTCATACCCAGATGTCACAGCATATGGAGTTGACTCATAAGAGACTGGAGATCTATTAGGTCTAAACCTAAAAATTTCCCCTCTGCTGCCCTTCTCTGTGAATCTTGACACATGCTGAGGGCCAAGCGCTTTCTTCAGCCATGACGGCTGCCGCAGGAGCAGTTTTCATCCTCTTAATATAAGGAGCATGATGAACAGGCAGGGTATTCCTAAACTGTTCTATCAGGTCACACATCACATGTCTCTACTTTAGAAGCAGTACACCAATTCAATTCAAGTTTATCTATATAGCACCAAATCACAACAGAACCTGCAACCCACTTTATATTATAGGGTAAAACCATACAATAGGTGTATGATGCAAGATAAAGTAAAGTGATGCAAACTATTCTGGGCAGACTCAACAAATGTCTGTCTCTGTTTTCCAGTTTCTGCCTGTATAACTCATGATTTCAAAACTGCCTCCTTAACTCCTTAATATAATTAATACTATTGTCAGAGATAAGTGCAGAAAATGTTCTCTGGGCCTTTCCTGTTAATGCACATTGCAACATCAGGGTTTTATGATGATCAGGCCTCCCTCTAGCTTCTGCAACATGCTCAAATAGTGTGAAAAACACCTGGGTCCTTTTAAAACTGAGGTAAAACACTCAAACCTCCCCTGAGTCAGTACTGAAACCACCGCATTGAGTCATGTTCCCAACAATTAATGAATCGTCTGCCTTTACCCCCTTTAGCAGTCCCAGTCTTAACTGTTACACTGTTACTTTCTCCCTCTCTAATGCTTCAGCCCTCACCCTTTCATGCTCCCGTTCAAACTGCAATTGCACCTTCTCAGTTTTTGCCCTTTCCTTCTCTAAATGCATGTACTGATCAAATGATAATGACCAACTTAACCCACTAAACCTGATGTCACTGGAGCCTGGGCCACCTCCAAAAGGTTACTTGAGACTGCCAGTCCTTCAACAATAGTCAATTCAGCCTTAACTGGGATCTTTTCAGTTTCTGAGCAGCCCAATTGTACTGTCAAATCAACCAAATCAGCTTTTGTAAACTTAGACAAAGTAAATAAAACTCAGACCAATGCATTACTATGGGTAGTATCCCTAGTCAACTAGCACTACACAACAAGAAGTTAAATGTTTTTTTTTTAAAAAGTCAAGAAAACAAAACTAAGAATTGTGAGGAATGCAGTACACAAACCCAGAGATGGATTACAGAGCACACACACCACTACCTGCATAGATCAAAACTGACTAAATGCACCTTAGTCATTTGTTATGCCTGGCTCAGGGAGATCCACACAGCAGCAGTGTTCACGAGGCCCACTTATTAATCATAAACTAATACAAAGGAGAACAAAAAAATGCTAACCTATAACCAACATCTGATTTAACTTAAAAATAACTACAGCACAGTCAAACCAAAGAAATAAGAGGACCTAAGCTGGGTGCCTGAAAGGCACTAGCTTTGTAGCAGGAGAGAGAGCCATCTCAGGAGGAAGCCAGCTTATATAGGCTTCCAAACAGGTGAAGTAATTATTAGATGAAAGGAGACGTTAATTTGGACCTGAAAAGGAGGAAACAAAACAGGCCCACCAACCAATACGAACAAGGATGGGGCTGTCAAACTGCCACACTGTTTTCAGTGAGAAACATGGATGGATTATCTGCTCCCTCGTTCTGGAGCTTGTTGTTTTGGAAATGATCTAGCTGCGTCTTTCTTTGCTTATAAATTTATAAAATGTAAGTTTGACCGTTTAGTAAATGGACTAGTTCTTATATAGCGCTTTTCTACTCTTCTGAGCACTCAAAGCGCTTATACAACACGTTTGCATTCACCCATTCATCCAAGCACTTCCATGATTAACTAAGCTAAGTGCTTTATTATCTAACATTCACACACAATCACACGCCAACGGTTGCGTCGGACAGCAACTTGGGGTTAACTATCTTGCCCAAGGATACATTGGCATGCTGCCAGGGGTAGCCAGGAATCAAACTGCCGACCTTCTGATCAGTTGGTGACCTGCTCTACCTCCTGAGCTACAGCCACCCCAAATCCGTCCCTGTCTGTAGCTGACAGACTGATGTGTGGGTTCTGCACGAGCTTTAAAGTGTTTGTTCATCAGGGTCAGTGTTCACAGCAGTCCAAAAACAAGTCTCACGCCAAGTAGCCAGTCAGAGCCCCTCAGGGCCGCCCCTGCCCCCTTCAGGCTGAGTGGCCAGTGGGTAGACTTTCCAGTGCCATATACATCAGAGGTGCTGCTGTCTACACTTCTGAATTTACACAGTTGTTCTGAAGCTGGTCACTGACTTTGAATGGTAATTGACCGTCCCTTCTTCAAAGCAACTCTTTCAAAGGCAAGCAGATCACAAAGTGATTGTACACAGTCTCAATCATTTTGGTCATGCCATATAACCTGACTGTAGGTCGGCATGTGAAACCTGCTTAAATGGCTCAAGCATTCCTGTTTCTTTATGTGGTAACAAAGCAAGTGACATGGCTGGTGGTAAAAAAATTTTTGTATTTTGTCAGGGAAGGCCTTGTCACACTTGCTGATAGCGACCCAATATATCAAAATCATGCTGCAGCTGTGAATAACAGACCCTACCTGGTTATCTCAAATTAAGTTGGAGAAAATTTTTTGAATGATTCAGAAATTCCCTGTATTAAATGGTGTTTTATATATATAGAATAAGTTCTATAGAATAAAGAATTAAATTGTTTTTTGAGAATCACTGCTTTGAATTTGCCTCCAACTGTTCTACTAGAAAGTTCTGAGAATCACATTCTTCCACTTTGTGCCGCCTCATTTGAACGAACCTCTTATCTTTTTGCACTTCGCCTCCCACATGTGCACCTCTCTGTGGTAAATGGACTAGTTCTTATATAGCGCTTATACAACACGTTTGTGTTCACCCATTCACACACATATTCATACAAGCACTGTTTTCTATTTCAAAGTGCTTTCTACCTAACATTCATACTCCAACGGGTTGCGTCGGAGAGCAACTTGGGGTTCAGTATCTTGCCCAAGGATACTTTGTCATGCCACAGCCAGGAATAGAACCACCAAACTTCTGATTAGTAGATGACCTGCTCTTCCACCACACAGACAAAAAAGCAGAACTCAATAAGCAGAAAATACCAAAGAATAGGACAGCTGATTGTTCTTGGTATTGCACCCCCCCCCCAAAAAAAAAAAATTGTATGGACTTAATTGATTTATTTGTCTGGCTCTTTGGGTAGTGTCCTTGGTGCTGAATATTCTGTTATGGGCAGGGTCCTTGCTTTCTTTGGGACAAAACTTTTGTGTGATGCTGTTAACAAAATAACAACAACAACAAAAAAAAGTGATTCAACAGTAAATTTCACCATACATGGAGATTGGACCAAGTTAGAAGTGATTAACTTTTGTAGAGAAAGCCCCAACAATCAGATGATCCCCTATGAACAGCACTTGGTAACAGTGGGGAAGAAAGACTCCCTTTGAACAGGAAGAGATCTCTGGCAGAACCAGGCTGAGAGAAAGGCAGCCATCTGCCATGACTGGATGGGGTGGAGGAGAAAGAGAAAAAGAAAAAGGAGGGCATAGAGAGACAAGGGTGTAAAATACGAACTACAGGAGACAGAATTTAATGAGTGAAAAGAATCGAGTGTAGAAGAAATGCTCAGTGAATCGTAGAAAGTCTCCCAGCAGCCCAAGCTTATAGCAGCATGACTGAGATGGTTCAAAGTAATTTGCTCTAACCTGAAATATAAAGTTTATCGAGAAGGAAAGTTTTAAACCCAATCTTAAAAGTAGAGGCAGTGTCTGTCTTTCAAATCCAACCTGAGAGCTGGTTCAGGACAGGAGATGGGCCTGATAATCGAAGGCTCTGTCACCCATTACACTTTTAGAAACTCTAGGAACCACAAGTAGGCAAACTGAGAGCAAAGTACTATATTGAGATGATATATATATATATATATATATATATATATATATATATATATATATATATATATATCAGGAATTTAAGCCTGATTACAGCATTTTACTGAAAAGCAACCTAGTTCCGCTGCAGAAGCCTTTCATTACATCTCTGTGACCTCAGAGTTTTACTGAAGTCTCAGAAAAAGACCCATTAAGAGGAGAATGCATTATTATGGGTATATTAATGATCTGATTTAGGGATGTAGCCAGGTTTACTTCACTACCTCTCTGTGATCTTGATGAAATTTGCAGAGCCCAGGACTGTACCTGTAGGTCAGAGAGCAGTGAGCTGCCTTCCCTTCTCTCCTGAATTGCGTTTGCATTCCTCAATGGTCCAGGATGGCTGGCCATGCTTCCCATCTGACAGGCTGGTGAGCCTTAGGTCGGTGTACAGGGGGCTGCCTTTCACATGGGCCTTGATGGAAGGGGTGAAGGGATGTGGTGAAAAAACCTGTTCGATCAAGTAGGACTCCTTTGCTGGTTTTGGGGGTCGTTGTGCCTGGGGGAGCTCATATTGACGCTCTCGGTCTGTCTAAAAAAAGAATGAAGGATAAAGAACAGTAATGCCATCAGAGAAGTTTGCATCAGCACACTTTCCAACCCTGAGGGCTTTAATTCTGTAGTCTGCAATTAAAGGCTAACGAGAGAAGGGGCATTCTAGACTAACCAGGTCCTTTGAACACTTAAAGATTTTTTAAACTTAAACCTTAGCCAAATAATAACTTATTACATAAGATAAGGACCAGGGGATGTCTTACATAGCAGAGAGCTTATTTTAAAATCATCAGATTGCTGATGTAAATGCCTGGGGACAAAATACTGCTACTGTGCATATTTGTAAGATTAATGGAAGCAGTCCAATTTCTGAGACAAGCCTGACGAACATATCAAGTATATACAGTGAAATATACAATAAAAATAGCATGCAAGATTATTTGCTTTAATTGCAACATGGACATTTTTTTGGTAATAGCTTAGAGATGTAAACTATACACAGATGTAAGGTATCCCTCCTCCTGGAACAGAATTGTTTGATTCTTTTTGCCACTGGTTAAATGAGAACTGAAATTATTTTCATCTTGTCCTGCATCAAAGTAAGAGCAACCCAAAGAGGTCACAAACTGCTGTCTCCTGGCTTAACACACACACATGCTACCCTTCCTAACTCCTGAAGGTCTCAGTAGTGTACTGATAGTCTGTAGATATGACGCAGAGCTTTGTGAGTATGCTGTAGCAGTGTACTGTCATCAAGAGTCAGTGTCAAAAATACATGGAAGCTTTGCCAAAGACAGAAATCACAAGATACAAACTTCTTATTGTAGGGTCTTTACCTTACAGTATAAAGTGCATTGAGGTGACTGTTGTTGGGATTTGGTTCCATATAAATAAAACAGAACTGAATTCTTTGTCTTGTGTTAAAACCTGTTCAAACTGTCCACTGCAGCCATTGTTTGTGCCTCTGATCTGCACTTTCTCATTCACTCTGACATTTCTTTTGGGTCTCTTTTCTGTTTGTGGTGAATTTCACTGGTACTCTCATGCCTGTTTAAACTAATTTTCCAACCAATCATCATTCGACTCACACATATGTCTTTGTAACTGTGTTAGCTGAATTCCCACAACTAAAACAACAACACAAATGGACGCAAACATTGGACCATAAATCCTGATTGATTTTTGGACTTTTTTTACCCTTTCACACAGGACTGATTGCTTTCCCCTACTGCTGTGAAAGGTGGTGAGGGCAATGATGTCAATGGAATCTTTATTCGTATTTTTCCAACAATGTTTTTAATGCCCTGGGAATAACAACTGCTTGGGAAACAAACAAACATAAACTTGATGATAGTCTCTATATTATCACTGTGCAACATTAAACAGTAAGCAGCAGTAAAAACTGATCAACTGTGTGATTGTTTACATCCGGTCTTCAGGGAAAAATTTGCATTGGAAAAAAACCCACAATGACAATTCAACAACTTGAACTGACCTAATTTAAATGATTCACAATTAATATTTACCTTATTTACCTACTCATCATTTTTCTGTGGATTAGCCAAAAAGTAATCTAAATCATGCATAACCATTAAGACTAAAGTCATTTAGAGATCATTAGAAGGAATTGAACATGATTTTTTGATATACAGAATTCAATTAAGCAATTTGGCAATTAGACTCCGATGGCCCATCATAGCAGAACAGAATTCCAGCAGTGATAGGAATTCAGGGCAGGACCCCTGGATTTTAGATGCTGGTGAAGATGAAAATGGAGGCTTGGATGGAACACTGAGTGACTTGGCTACGGTGGAGGTGAGTTGCACGAATGAGTCTGCAAGGGAGAATGACATGTAAGTGGTGAGACTTAAAGTACGCAGACTGGAGGCTGACTGGCTAGAAGAAGGTGGGCCGGAAGATGACTGGACTAGAGCAACAACGACAGCTTCGAGTCTGACAGTGTGTGAAAATGGAAGTGACATGAAGAATAACCTTGCAGCTGAACACCTGTCTCTGCCAGATTATCTGCCTTCTTAATGCAGTAACAGGCTCAGTTTAGTAGTTCCTTGTAGTTCATTTTTTCCCAGTGTCTGCGTATCTCTCTTTCCCTGTGTTCCCAGTATTCTCTCACTGGCTGCAGGAGTGGACTCTCTATCTTCAAAGACACCCCGGTTCCATACAGAGCTGGTCATCACCTCTCTAGAATAAATTGGAAACTTACCACTTCAAACTTACCTGCTTGCTCACCCTCTGATAGCTCCTTCATTCACCTCACCCACTCTCCTCGCTGCTCACCCACCCTTCCCCTTCAACTCCCCAGCAGGTCCCAACATTAACTCTTTCCTTGGTGAAAACAAACATGTGGACCATCACCCCCCCCACACACACACACACACTTCTTGAGACAATTCCTGGAGCAAACAAGTAAGCACTCAAGATCAAAAGCCTCCGCCTCCTCTGTGAAGATCCTCTGTTATCCCTTTTGAAAGTCTCACCTGAATTACCTCATCTCTCCTCTCTCAGATTGCCTTCCCAAGACCCGTGCAGTTCCCCCTGTTCCCTTGCTGCTTCTAATTCTCCTGGTGTTAAATAAAAGTGTTTAAACTTTCACCCTTTGTGGTGTTATTTTGGGTCCTGCATTTGAGTCTTCTAACTACTATAGATGTTACTATAGAAGCTACTATACTTATAACTTCTATACAGTTTGGCCCTTGGCAGAAAGTAGCTAAAATACATTGTTTGCTTTTATTGCCTGTTAAACCAGCTGCCCTCTTTACAGGTTGTAAACAAAAAGTTTTCCATTTTTTGAAACCTCTTAATTTGAAAAAAAAGTGAACTTTTTCGTTTCGGAGAGTATGGATTTAAATAGAGAGCAATAGAAAGGAAGGTCGCCAATTCATTTAGAAATTACTACTTTTTGTTGTGTGAAATATGGTTTGACCTCAAAATATACATATAATCAGGAACCAACTATTAATCCTTAGTACAACCCCAATCTGGCTGCAATGATAAATGATAATAAAAAATTATTCAAGTGAAAAGTCTGAAGATCGTTTACATTTTCTGATTAAATGACAGCAATCTGCAGCAGTGTTAAAAAGTAAATGCTAAGTGCTGAGATTTTGACAAGGATGTTTAAAATACAGGCTCAAAATATCTGGATGTGTTTTCATTCACTGACGTTCATTCTCCGTCAGTAACAGCAACAAAGTGGAAAAAAATTCACATAGTCACATGAAGCAAATGATTGAGATTCAGAAGTTTTGAAAATGCAAGAAAACAAAGTGTGAATCTCTTGATTATGAGCAACATGAACAGGACAGACTGGGATTTTGAAATTGCCCTAAATAGCAGGCTCATCTTGGCATTACAGCTGATGGGCTTTTGATTCTACAGTTCACTGGCTGTGTTACTGACTACGGCAACTGAGTTCCAACTGTGAATTTCTCCCTGATGTTATGATGTCTTACATTAAGGTAAAGGAAACGGGGGTTTGGAAAAGATATGAAATTATTTTTTGGCAGTTCAATGACAGAGTGGTAGTGCAGGACAGAAAGGAGTATGGAGGTTGTGACCATGTTACAAGGGTTAATCCATATATTTTAAATCAGCCACTTCAAACTGCTGACTGATGGATGTTTGAGGGTTGCTTGAAAGAGGAAGGATGAAATTAATTGCTGACATAACAAATAATCGCAGAAGTTAGAAGACAATCAATACCTATGACTACTGCAACGGTAGTAGCCAGGAGTATTGATCTGTATTGGCCCAAGAATGAATGAATGGAGATGCCACCTTTGTCCCTGAAGTAAAAAACCAGATATTGGACTTCTGTACAGTGCAAACAGGCCTTGATAGACACCATGTCTACACACCTGCAGACAGCATATGATTTCCAATGTACCCAAATCAATGCAAACTCAGAACTTCCATATTTTGCTGTTTTGTGATAACTGAATATTCACTTCCACAGTACAAATATACTGAGTACTGCACAACTGCATTTGGGTTTGTCCCAACTAGTGGAGCAGACAAGCACAAACTGTGCAAATAAATCATAACCAGTTGTGATAAAAACAATGAAAAGGGAAAGGTACTATATCTGCAACCACTGATGTGTCCTTCAGGTGTAAGCCTGGCTGAGCTTCAAAGATGATTTTGACCATGCAGTATCACATTCTATTGGACCACAAACAGTTTGATAAGCAGTTTGTTTCCAATAGCTGCCAGCTCCATCATTTTTTGGATTTCAGGTCTCTTGTGTGTTACCCTATGAAAGTAAAAGATTCATTTGATTTTTTGAGACATTCTTGTTAATATTTCTTTTTTATAACTATATGCTATAAGTAGCATATAGTGATGCAGTAATGTCTCTGACAACAAGGTTGGAGACATGCATAGAAAGCATATTTTAAACAGCATTTTCAGGGTTGTTCTATTCATGTGTTGATGTAGTAAGTATCTGGGCCATTGAAAGTGGTTTCAAAAGAAAAGGAGGAAATGCAAAAGCACTCAAAATAAACAGCTGTAAAATATCAACTGAGTTATTTGAAATACAAGATTTTATACCAATGCTGCCTACGGTTAAAAGTTCAGTTAAATAGTAGAATGCATGCTTAGCAATGCTGGGGATAACACATTACAAAATAACAGATTACTGTAATCACATTACATTTTTAATGCACTGTTCAAATAAATAAATAAAGGAACACATTGAAAACATATCAAATCTCAATGGGAAAAAATCATGCTGGATATCTATATTGATATAGTTTGAGTAATGTGTTAGAAATGAAAGGATGCAACATCATTTGATGGGAATGAAGATGATCGTCTTACAGAGAGCTGAAATTAAAGATACCCCAAATAATCTAAGTGAATAAAAAAAAATGATGCAGCAGACTAGTCCATGGTACTTAGTAGTTTGTATGGCCCCCACATGCTTATATGCATGCCTGAACATTCGGGCGTGCTCCTAATGAGATGACAGATGGTGTCTTGGGGATCTCCTGCCAGATCTGATCCAGGGCATCACTGAGCTTCTGGACAGTCTGAGGTGCAACCTTTAACCAGGCTGCACCTTATGGACCAAAACATAATGTCTCAGAGTTGTTCTATTGGATTTAGGTCAGAAAGCATGGGGACCAGTCAGTGGTATCAATTCATTTATTCTCCAGGAACCGCCTATAAACTCCCACGACATGAGGCTGGGCATTGTTGTGCACCAGTGGGACCCAGTGACCTGCTCTACCTCCTGAGCTACAGCCACCATAACAGTCATCTTCCTCTTTTCCTGGGAACTCCAAATTCAGCATCCTTTGTCCAATATAGCCACCATCCCTTCTCACACATCTCCAAACCATCTCAATCGTGCTTCTCTAACTTTGTCACCAAAGTGCTCGACCACAGCTGTCCATCTTAATATCGTTAACTCAACTGCAACTCAACCTTTAGCTTCCACGTTCTGTCTTTTTGGTAGTGCCACCATCTCCAAGCCATACGTCATAGCTGGTCTGACTACCATCTCAGTATTTAAACTTATCTTATCTTATGTCAGTGCTCCTTGCAGCTTCACAGTAACCCCTGCCTCCTTCTCATTCACACACGCATTTGAAACAGGCAGTTTATGCAAGAAACTAATATTCAGGCATTTTTTCATATGACTCTTGTTTGTTCTGCCAGAAGCTACAGCTGAGAGTCTCTAATAAAAAATACTATTAAATTACACAGTATCAGATGACATGTCGAGGACACTGGAAACATTGATGGAAACATTGATGTTGTAGTATATGGCCAGAGATATCATTAAAATGAAATCAATAAAACAAAATATTAAAATACAGTACATGAACATGAACAAAACACCCAACATTATAATATGCAATGTATGTCCAAAACATTCAAGTGCATATTCAGCAGATAACAGTATTGGTATATCCTTCACTTGTTTTTATGGAACAAGATCAGTAAAAGATTAATATATGTTATGTTGTCCTTATCTTTAGTGCATGCGTACATCATTTTGGTCACTTTTAATGCAAGATTAGAATGATGAATAAGGTAAAAATCTTGTTTAGACTAGTGACAGGGAAGTAGACTGGAAACAAGCTGGGCTCATGTGCTATGAGTGATCAATAGAATGAAAAAGGTGTTATATAAATGCTAGTCCCTTCAGTCATATACATATTTACATTATTGTGTGCAAATTACATTTACTCTGGAGGATTAAACAGATTATTATAGCATATTCTTAGTCCCTCCATGAATTGGAACTTTATCGTGGTAGAGGGGTTTGTGTGTCCCAGTGATCCCAGGATCTATGTTGTTTGGGACCTTGTCCCCCTGGTAGGGTATCCCCTTGGCAAATTGGTCCTGGGTGAGGGGCCAGACAAAGAGCGACTGGAAAGACCCCTATGAAAAACACAACAATTTACCTTGCCCAGGATATGGTTATCAGGGCCCTGCCCTGGAACCAGGCCGTGAACTGATTACCACCTGGTGGTGAACTGGAACAGGTCGGGGGGTGGGGGTGGGGGAGTGCGGGACAAACCCAGTGCAACTGTGCTGGGAATGCCTGGCAGCGGCCTCAGTCCATGAGATCTTCAACCGAGGCAAAAACTTGGACGTGGGAGGAGTTTGGTGAGGCCATTGAAAAAGATTTTCAGATGGCATCAAAGTGATTCTGGCAAACTGTCATGCACGAGGGGAAAGAGGTGCTCTACTCACATGGTCTATAGTACGGGTGGAGTGCTGCTGACTTCAACTGAGGCAATAGTCAGGCGGTGAAAGGAATACTTCGAAGACCTCCTTAATCCCAGTGACACACCTTCTATAGTGGAAGCAGTCTGGGGATGAGGGAGATGACTTGCCCATCACTGGGATTGAGGTCACTGAGGCAGTTAAACAACTCCTTGGTGGCAGGGCCCCTGGGGTGATTTGCCCTGAGTTCCTGAAGGCTCAGGATGTTGTAGGGCTGTCTTGGTTGGCACGCCTCTGCAATGTTGCGTTAACTGGGATAGTGTCTCTGGATTGGCAGACTAGGGTGGTGGTTCCCCTTTTTAAGAAGTGGGACTGGAGAGTGTAGTCTAACTATAGGGGAATCACATTCCTCAGCCTCCCTGGGAAGGTCAATGCCAGGGTGCTGGAAAGGAGAGATTGTCCCTTAGTTTGAACCTCAGATTGAGGAGGAACAATGAAGTTTTCATCCTGGCCACAGAAAGGTGGACAGCTCGTTATCCTGTCAAGTATATTCATGAGAATTAGCGCCTTCAGGTCTGTGTTGATGGTCCTCAGCCAAAAAAGGGTGGAGAGTGCCCGTGTCCAGTTGGGGATGAGTTGCTGCCCTAAGTGGAGAAGTTTAATTACCTCAGGATCTTGGTTAGGAGGGAAGAGTGGAGTGGGAGATTGACAGATGGATTGGGGCCACGGCTGCACTAATGCAGATGCTGTGCCCGGCTATCATCTGTTGCCCGCGTCGGGATGTTCGCTCTATGCTTTTGGGACTCTGGGGTGCCTGCATCCTGGGGTGGGGGGAGGGGGCGCCGGCGCCCGTCTCGGGTGTTGCAGTTGCTCCGTGGTGCTGTCGCCGGGTCCCCGGGTCCACCTGCGCCTGCCCTGTGCTGGGGTGTGGGGAATCGGGGTGCCTACTGAGCCAGCAGACAGCTGGCTCTCTTATTCCAGGTTGCCCTTCCTGGTCATAAGCCCCCCCACACACACACACACATACATACACGCATATATACAAACTTCACGTTGCGTGGAGAGGCCACATGCGGAGCCGCACTTGCCTCTTCATTTTAATTGCATTACAGCCATTACAAGTGACAATACATTCTAATACACATAGGACCTTGGGGGGCAGGCATGTTACCTAGGGGATGATGAGAAGGGGCTGCTGAGTTGGCCCCACTCTGGTCCTATCTACTGTCAGCCCCCCAATTTTAATGGCACTTCAGACATTAGAGGTTTCAAGGGGGCGGTGTCGTTGAGCGCTAACAACCAGCAGTTGGATACTTGAGGCACAGCTGTCCCCTCAATTTTAACTGAATCCTATACACGTCATGCAATCACAAACATGAAAACATACACTTCAACATTTATAATTTGGGTGGGAGGTGGGGTGGGCCATTCCACACCCAAGTTTCCTGCACCTCACCCGGGGTGGGAATCAGGTGGTGCTTCGGGTGCCGGGCTGGCAGCATCCTGGGATCGCTGTTGGCCTGGGGGGGTGTCTACTTGCCATGGCTTCAGAGGGTGGGTAGATGTGGATGAATGTGTATTTTTGTGCATTTGTCAGTCCTCGTGGGTGTATTTGGGTGGGTGAATGCGTGTAGGTAGGGATGTGTGTGTGTTTATGTGTGTACATATGTGGGAGGGTGTGTGTGCGAATGAGCATATGTGGGTGTGTGTGTGTGTCTGTGTATGTGTGCGTACGTGTGTGCATGGCTGGACCTGAGTCTGGGCCTTCTTGTGTCTTGCCTCCTGGCTGCTACTCGTTGGTTGCCCCTGTGTCCCCCGCTTCCCCAGGGTGTGGGCACCTTGGGGTTCCTGGGCCAGGCTGGATGTTTTGGCGTGGGTGTCAACCTGCTCTCCTGGGGGCTGTAGGTCGGGGGGGCATTTGCTCTGTGGTATGTCGGGCGGTTCTTGGGCACCTAGGCCCTTGTGCCCTGCCGCCGGCCTGCAAGGGGGGCTGGTTTCCTGTTGCCTCGGATTCCCTGGGGCCCTTGCTCCTCGATTGGAGGGGCTCCATCTGGGACCTCCCTCTCCCCTCTGCTGGGGTGGGCATGCGGTTGTCGCTGGAATGTATGGCCATGGGTTTCCGTGGCTCTTGATGGGTTGCGGATGGCTCGGATTTCCTGGGTCCCTCTCTGCCTGCCTCTGGCTCTTTGTTGGTTGAGCAGCGGCTTTCCGCCCTCGTTGGTAAGTGCATTTCATGACATAAACACAGACACTAACGCAATCACAGCATAACGAAATTGTTGTTCTTATACAGCCATGCTTCATTTTGTTGTGCCTCTTCCACATAGTTATTTTTCCAGGTATTGATTGTTTTGTTTTTTAGTAAGTTGTCTTTCTTCTTTTTTCTTTCTTTTGTAGTTGCAGCATTTGAATTGTTTTGGTTAGTTTAGTGGTGCTCTGTCCTCTTTTTCTGTCTTCTCCCCTCTCTCTCTCTCTCTCTCTCTCTCTCTCTCTCTCTCTCTCTCTCTTTTTCCCCCTCAGCCTGTCAACTGGAATTACTGCATGTGCATGTACACAAATAAATAAATAAAATAAAAACACTAACATTAACAAGAAAAGCCTATAGAGACTCTATAGAGGTCATCTTGGAAGAACAAATATGTTTGGCACAACAGTGCATTCAGATCACGATTCTGCTTGCAAACACTGCGAGACATGACAGGCTTTAAAAAAAAAAAAAAAAAAAAAAAACAGGCCTGCGTTTCCACTGCACTTTGTGAACTGACCCTTTAAGTATGAGTGTGGGTGGGTCATCGTCTGGAAATGGAAGCCAAAGGGTACAAACGTGGGAGAACACGCTATTGCTGTGAACATATTTTGCGGTCAAAACAAACTACTGCAGGATCTGTGTGTGGCACAAGGTAAACACAGAGAGCGATTACGAGCAAGACGACAAGTACGCACTTTGCGTCCTTTTATCTGTGATATGAACATATACAAAGCAGCAAGTTCAGCCTTAGGGCCCAACCTAATTCACAGCCCTGAAAATCGCATCACTTTTCTTATGTACTGTAATACACACCATGCAGTGAAATAATGGCAGAAAACTTTATGTTAAGATGGCATAGTCACACCCTTCTGACACTTGGGGGACCAGCTAGCTCACGGGGCCTGAGTTGAACTCGTTTTTTGGCCGGTAACCGAGTGCGTTTGCCTCACTCAACTCCTCCCACACCTGAGTTTTTGCTTCAGGCACTGCCCAAGCCTTCTGCTTGGCCTGCCGGTACCTATCAGCTGCCTCCAAAGTCCCACATGCTAACCAAGTTGAATAGGACTCCTTATTTAGCTTGTCAGCTCCTTTCACCTCTGGCGTCCACCATCTGATTCAAGGATTACCACCACGACAGACACCAACCACCTTGCAGCAGCAGCTTCGTGCCGCAGTCTAAACAATGGGGTCTGAAACAAAATCCATTCTGACTCAATATCCTCAGCCTCCCTTGGAGCGATTTGCACAGAAGCCCAATTATAGAGCACCACTTATGTTCAGATCAGGCAGGTTATTCCTCCCTGTCACACCCCTCATGCCTCACTGCTGTTGCCATGTGAGCATTGAAGTCTTTCAGTAGGCTGACTGAGTCACCAGATGGAGTACGTTCGAGAACCCCACCAAGTGACTCCAAGAAGGCTGGGGACTTTAAACTGTTGTTCGAGACCTAAGCGCAAATGCCAGGCAGAACCGGTTCTCTGGCCTGAATGTGCATGGAAACAACCCTCTAGTCCTATGGTGAAAACTCAAGCATACAGGCAAGCCAAGGGAATAGAAGGATACCCACCCCAGACTCCCATCTCTCACTGAGGGCAACTCCAGACCGGAACAAAGTTCAGCACCTCTACATCAGACTGATTCCAAAGCCCAAGTTGTTCATTGAGGTGAGCTTGACTATATATAGCCAGTATCTCTCAACCTCATGCATTAGCTAAGGCTCTAACCCAGCCAGAGAGGTGGCATTCCATGTCCAGTCTTGATAGCTGGAGATCAGTCTGCCAAGGCCTCCACCCTATACATGATTCAGTTTTCTGAATCTAAATCATCATGTACATCCCCCATGTACAGTAAAATGCAACATTAGCTTGAGAAAGTAGCCAAAACACAACAAAGACTGATTAAGGTATGACTGGTCCTGATAATAACTCCAGTTCAGCATCATCCATAATTTATAATCAAGACCTTACCTTCACAAGAATAACAGATGCAAAGAAAAATGTGTGTTTAAAGTTAAGAAGATGTACATCGACAGTTATATTTATAAACCTACTACCCAGATAACCTACCTGATCACAGATCAGACAACTCCAATACACTATATATATATATATATATATATATATATATATAAAAACACACAAACACTGTACCTCTTTTGCCTTCCGATGTCTGTCCTTGCTGTCTCTGTCCCGGTCCTTGCCCTCATCTCCAGGGTGACAGGAGTAGGACATAGTCCTCCAGTCCCGCAGAGAGTTGGTGATGCTGGCGACCTTTGATTCATTTGTACTGTTCTCCTCATTGAGTGAGCAGGAAGACCTTCTTATGAACACGCTTTTCTTCAGTGCCTTAATCCTGAGGCTATTACTGCCACCTGAGCAGCACCACTCTCCTGCATAGCCATTGTCAGTTTTCACATTGTGACCAGTGGTGTTGCACTGGAAAACAAGAGGTGAGAGAGTATTGTTGGAATGTGGATGCGGGCAGGGGTGGGGCTTGGTTGGCGTGGCATTGGACCTGGATGTTGATGCTGTCTCCCCTTTCTCCCATTGGCCTCAGGCTCCTGGATCTTCTCATCCAGTTTGTTCAGCTTGGAAAGCACCTGGGCTATCTCACTGCGAACCCCCGACAGAGACTCCAACTTCTTCTCAATCTCACCAATTCTCATCACCAGCTTACACACACTCGTTTTGAGCTCATCATCAGTGTTTTCCAGTGAATGGAACAGGCGATCTAGCTTAGATTTGGCTAGTTTGACCGTGTTGCGTTCAGGGGAGCTGTCACCTTCTGACTTCAGTGTTACGTGAGAGAGAGACCCATTACTATTGTAGCATGATGACTGAACAACACCCAGAGAGTCGCAAACGCTCATGTCATCAAGAAAACGAAAAATATCACTTATGTCATCGCTAATAATCTCGCAGTCCTCATCTGAGTGTTTAAAGCTATGTCTTTCTCTGTCATTGTACTTAGATTGGTATTCCTTTAACTTCTTCTGCTCAGCCTGCTCTGTTTGAGTTCCAACACTAGAACTGTCCCCTTCCTGAAAGGATGCACTCTTCATATTTTTATCCCTAAACCTTTTTGCTACCTCGCCTTTGTCCAGACCTCCAGCTCCACTGGCCATCAGGGCTATATCCTTGGTATTTATTCCATTACTTTTCTTTGCAAAGCCAGGTGACGCTGCTACCTTTTCCTTTGGGCTATGAAAATGCTGCTCACTGTCAGTGTTGATAATGCTGATGTCACAATGATGGTTTTCTTTGAGTGGTCTGCTGTTTAGAAAAGTCCTTTCAAAGTCAGGAGGGCCCTCTTCTGTGTTTAAACTGAGGCTCTTCACTGGCCATACTGCCTGCTTCCCTGCTTTGTTCATGTGCTTCTTGCTGCTAACACCCTCAGAAACTGTGGTTGGACCAAAATAAGTTGATGCCTGTAAGTCATCCAGGCTCTCGTGCTTCACCCTCCGTCTGTCCTGGAGCGGGGAGTTAAGAGTTGGTTCAAAGTATGGGTTACTGTAGGGCAGTTCGAAGCTGTGGTTGAAGAAGGTAGCAGGCTTATGTAATTCCCTTTTGTGGTAACCTTCAACAGCCTTATTGCCCTGTTTGTACTCACGGGTCATGACCTATAACAATACCCAAGACAAAAAGAGTCTGGCTTAAAAACACACAAATAATAATAGGAGAATACTAACAGCAGAATCTCTATCAACTGTACAAAAGTATATATAAAAAAGACCAATTACAATTTTTTTTTTTATGATACTGAATGTTTAATGTGTTACTGACATGATATTGATATTGAATTTTAGTTAATTTTTAGTTAATTTTAATTAGGGATAGGAGCTTATTTAGATAATATTTTTGACTTCCATTCTCACTAAATCAAAGCAGGTATTAATAATGTGTCAGAAAAAATAAACATTTCATGTATTTTGTATATCATAGATGGACCAATAGAAAATAGGAACAGTGTATAATTTAGACATCGTAATGGTTCTTTTGACTTATAACAGGTTATTTATATGTGAGAATAAAAACTAAAGATTACATTATGTATTATGAGATATAACTTATTAAGTTATGTAATATAAATAACTTGTGAGAAATTGTACAATATTAAACATGTTCTTACTCCTGTGTTGATATTCTGTGTTGTGTGATGGGGTGAGGAGATGTAATGAAGCATATAATACACCATTCTTAATTTTAAATTATACATAGATTAGCCTACCTAAAATAGTTCATAAGTAAAGTTAGTGTGGACAAGGTTCAACATTAAAATGTGATTTTTAAATGGACTAGTTCTTATATAGTGCTTTTATGCTCTGAGCACTCATACAACACGTTTTACATTAACCCATTCATACAAGCACTTCCATCAGTAACTAAGTTAAGTGGATTTATTGTCTAATATTCACACTCCAACGCTTGCGTCAGAGAGCAACTTGGGGTTCAGTATCTTGCGCAAGGATGCTTTGGCATGCAGCCCAGGGGAGCCAGGAATCGATCCACCAGCCTTCCGATCAGTGGGTGACCCGCTCTACCTCCTGAGCTACAGCCACCCCACCCCTGATTTTTACATGGTTACGCTGCTTCTTCTCATTAAATCAGGGGTTGGAACAGTGTTCCTGACACCGTGTCAGCTCAAGGAGCCGCCCTAAGATTAAGGGCCACTAAGGGAAAATGCACTCACTCAGCACTGTTACGTGTTGTTTATAATGTGTTCAGAGAATGGTGTGTTCAGGTCAGTTGTGTGCTGGCTTATAGTTTATAGGTGGGTGTTACATTTCTTGACACCGGTTGTATTTGTCAGTGTCAGGAATGTTTTGTCTATTTTGGCTAAAATAAGAGAGTCAAAATTGAGGACAAATACTTATTTGGTTTCGTCCTGTGGTGCCACATCATAGTATTATGTGAACTGTGGATGAATGAAAAAGTGCAATACTACATTTTTTCATTATCACGCATGTGGGCAGGACAAAATGTCATCACGGGCAGCCATTGGCCTGTGAGGCACACTTTGAGAACCCTGGAATTAAGTTGATTTTTGCCTGTTTCTTTTATCATTATATTTCAGAAGACATACAAACAATATGTGCTATGACATCACATTAAACCTTTCATATATAATAATAAATATATCAAAATTTAGTATGGTGATAGTTTTTTATCCTCTGTAGGCCATTTGAGATGAAGATCAAAGTTCCACTCTGATTACTAAACTTAATGGTGTATAATACCATCCACCTGTCAGTCTGCCTGAGACATCTCTTCCTCTCCCTATAATGCCTTTCAACAGCGCCTTAAAAACACAAACCTTTGGTGAAAATGCTGCGAAGTTGTGAAAATCCTCCTTAAAAATGTTCCTCTTCTGGACACAAGTGTGAACAGAGAAGGGCTCTGAATGGCCAATGTTCTGCAGGGACTCCTGGTCAGTGGTGGACTCGCTGTCTATGTCCATAGGAAAGTAGGTGCTCTGCATTTCACAAGGTGGTGGCGATGGTGGACTGCCACTAGAGTACTGAGGCAGATGATGCAGTTTGTCCATAGAGACTGCTCTACATTTCTTGTCCTTGCTCACACCCAGGAGGAAATTTGGGTCTGAGGAGGGAATAAAGTGCTGCCGACTATTGCAGTCAGGGGATTTAGCACAGGGAGGGGCATTCTGAGCCACAGGGTGCTGCTGAGAGTGGTGCTGATGACGGTGGTGATGGTGCCCATCCCTGGGGTGATCCACATGCTCGTAACCAATCCCCCTGTCACAGTCCTGATACTTAAGGGCATCAGTGTCAGACCTGCACAGCTCCACTGACTGGTTCTTGTGAAACATGGCCCTGTGAACTATGGGGAGCTTATCTTTGGCTATTCCTCCATTCATTTGTATCAAATTGAACATGGTGACAATGTCCGCTGCCACCATTAGCTTCTTGGACTGCAGGTCCTCTGTGGAGCAGCGCATCTTGTCCTTGAAGAGGGTAGCTGGGAAGGCGGGGTCCAGGCAGGCCGTGTAGAAGAGCAGGCTGCGGAGCTTGGCCAAGTGCACCAGGTCAAAGCGAGCACACAGAGACTTGCACAGGTCCTGGTAGGACATGGTATTACGCTTGGTGTCTAACTCCTCCAGGATCCGAACCAGGAACAGAGAATATTCTGGGCGGGGGTCCATGGCTGCTGGGTGGCAGGAATAGAGAATAGGTTCTTCCTTAGGAGAAGCTTGACACCTGGAAACAGCACAATCAAATGTTCATTCTGTGCAAATTTGGTTTGCATGAAATAAGACATATAAAGGTTTCCAGCAAATTGTGGAGACTAAGTCACAGCAAAGACAATCCCAGAATGACACTTTGCTGGTTTAATTACACACAATCATAACGAGGACAATAATGGACAATTACAAAAGAAAAAAAATCTTAACACAATTCCTTTCAGGCCAACTGACCACATTCATTCCGATAATAACGGTGGCGGCAGAACCTCCAGTAGCGGCGCGAACATCTCCACGTTGATTTTAGTTGTGTTTGTACAAAATCACTTACACTGACTCGCTGTCAGCAGAGCGGAGAACCGTCTGATCAGCTCGGTGCGGGTGTGACACAGCATGTCTCTCGTGAGAGAGGCGAAAAACGTTCAAATAAACTCTGAAGAATTAAGGATCATCTGGATGTGAATCCGCAGCGCGCAGCCTGCAGCATCCAAAAACGCTTTCAGCCCATAACATTATCCGCCAGCCTCCAGAGGAGCAAACCAAACCGAACCACACGCCGAGCGCAACCTCACATGCATGCCCACGGGTAACTGCCAACACCATAATATTTAGTGTCCCAGTTGGTTTAAATGTTAAACACAGACCCATACTGTCTAGAAGGCTGGACGATCTCCATTGACCTACGTTTTTCTTCCCTGCTGGACTCCTGCCGAACACAGCTGGGATTCTACGGTGAAGGACCTGGATGGGAATTTAAACTGCTTGCTGTGCTCAAGACTGAGTACCGTCAAATTACAAAATCTGGACACGAACAGCACTGGTTTCCGCTTTCAGAGGAAAAGCTTGAGGGAAAAAAAAGATTAAAAATGACTATGATTTAACCTGATTTTTTTTTTGTTTTGAATTTATTCATTATTTTATTTAAATAACAAGAAGGTTATACAGCAACGCAATGCTGTTTCAGGTGTAGCAGCAGAAATAATAAAATATACATCAACTATAGTAGAGAATACCACTTTTTTGTTATTAGGTCACCACTGAAATTAAATGGAGTATATGTGTAGCAGCAGAAATATTCAAGGAAATACAAGTAGAACTCGGAGCTCTATCATTAGTTTGTTTGTTTGTTTTTTTTGTCATTTTTGTTTTTGTTTGCAATTCAATTTCATTTCAGTTCGTTCCCAGAGTGGATTTGCTTATTTCAATTTACGTTTTCGTTTAAAAATGTTCAGGTTTATTTTAGTTTTTATTAATTAATTCTTTTTTTGGTTAGTTTGTTTTGTATGACAACTTCTCAGACTGGTTGTGTTGTGAAATTTGATCAAACTAACAAAGATTAAAAATAAAGACATATATATATATATATATATATATATATATATATATATATATATATATATATATGTCTTTAGTATGTGAAGAAATGCAAGTTGAAAAGGTTTGGGCTTTTATTTTGAAGGCAGCAAGTCTTATTTCCGTTCACAGCCTAGGTAATGCTGTGTGATCGATGCGGTTCTTTGTTTCTACTCAGAATGACGTAACTACACTTACCTCAACATTAGATATATTAGTTATCCCTTCTGCCCTTTCTCACAAACTATTATTACACACGATGCTACATCTAACATGTCTGACTGCTGGCCGACACAAATGACAAGAAAACACAATTAAAAAAAACGAACAAAAAATCTTTTATTTTAATTTTCATGAGATATTGCTTTTCGATCTAAAGAGTAAAGAAATGACAAAATATATTAATTGTAAAAGTAATTGTAAGTAAATCAGCTACGTTCACAATGATGTCTGTAACCATCATGGTCATCATAATAATAATAATCATCTTTTGTTTAACAAAAAGTTCAGAGTCAACAATATGTCTTTGTATTTGTAAGCCTCACTGATGGTGAACAGGGCAACAACCCAGCGAAGACTGCAGATTCACCAACACCTTAAATAGTCATTAGGGAAATCTCCAGATTGCCAACAGGCGAGCTCATTACCTCTGTGAACACAGACTGAGAGGTCAACACTGTCAGGTCTGCCCCTGAAACATCAGGGTTAGGTACTAGTTCATACATCACATTCACACAGACAGAGGGGCAATGAGGAGAGAGCAACAAGGGAAGAGAGCGAAAGAGAGGGAACATGGAGATCTGCACAGGAAGACCAGGGGACCATGACAAAGGGAGCAACTTCAGAGCTGGTGACAGACTGAATGAACCAATCAGGAGGGCTGACTCTGTGACTGGCTGTTTGAATTTTGAAGTTTGTTTATTCAGTGACCTTTGACCAGTAGGCCAACTGCTTTGCTTTTATGCTCAGCTCTCTCTTCATCATAATGGACTCATACAGCATCTGCATCACTCAAGATACAATCCCAATCTGTCTGTAAAGCTCCTGTTACCCTCTTCCAGCCAAAGACCATGGCCTCAGACTTGGAGGTGCTCATTCTCATTTCTGCCACTTTACACTTCATGCCTAGGAATTCTGTTCATAAAAATTAGGAACAGAATTGGTGACAAATGGCAGCCCTGATGAAGTCCAACACCCACTGAGAGCAGCTCTGTCATGGTCCGGGGTCCTGTGGACCCCATGTTTTTGTTTTGCTTATTTTTGTCTGTTCTGTTCTGGGTTTCTTTCATTTGTGGGGTTTAGTTTGCTTTCTAGTTCCTTGTGTTTCCTGGTGTCAAGCCTGCGTCTTGGTTCCCCCTTCTGTCTTCCTGTTTTATTTTGATAGTCGTCTGGTCTCTGTCTGTTGTGTTCAGTTTTGTTTCCCCTGGTCTCATCTTGGTAATCGGTGTCACCTGTGTTCCCACCTGTTTCCTCTTCCCTCATCATCTGTGTATTTAAGTCCTGTGTTTTCTGTGCCTGTTGTTGTCTTTGTCTTTCATGCTGTGTGCCTCTGTCACTTTTTCCTGTTTTCTGGAGTGCTAGTGGAGTTTAATTTTTGCGTTCTTTGCCACTGGCCCTGCCCAGTCCCGCCTTTTGTTAGCTCTGCCAAATAAGGCTGAGTTTATATCTTGCCTCTGTCTGGCGTATATCCTGCGTTGGGGTCCTCCTTCCTGCCTGCCACACAGCCAATCCATGACAACGTCAGATTTATTGCAAGCAATGTGGCCCAAGCTCTTACTGCGATTGTGCAGGGAGCAAATTGCTTGTACAGGACAGATAACCTGTACTCCACAAACCACATGTAGACCAGTTGGGCAAACTGCCACGCACCTTTGCATATTCTTGAGTCTAAAGAGCTGGTCCAGCTTTCTAAATGGACAAAAACCGCATTGTTCCTCCTGAAATTAAGGTTCAACTAACCGACTCTCCTCTCTAGCACCCTGGCACAGACCATCTCAGGAAGGCTGAGTAGTGTGATTTCCCCCCATAACTGGAGCACACCCTCTTCCTGTTAAAAGGAATTTCTTCCTTCCAAAGGCGCTTGTTCATAGGGGACCACAGCCTGCTTGTTGATCAGTAATATCTGAGAAAATTTCCCACCTGATGCCCTCAGAATCAACACTCAGATTTTTTTTGCATGATAAATTTAGCATATTCAGTCAAAACAGTACCTTCATGCAATGAATTTCCTGGGCTTTCCTAGTACATAGGGGTGGGTTTAAATTTGATGGATCTAAGAACAAGGGCAGCACGGTGGCGTGGTTAGCACTGTTGCCTCACATCTAGAAGGTCTTAGGTTTGAATCCACCTTGGCCTGGGCCTTTCTGTGTGGAGTTTGCATGTTCTCCCTGTGTCTGTGTGGAATTTCTCTGTGTACTCTGGTTTCCAAAGACATGCAATTAGTGGGCTGAGGTTAATTGGTGATTTTAAATTGCCCATAGGTGTGAATGGTTGTCTGTCATTATGTGTTAGCCCTGTAACATGTCTAGTATGTATCCCGTCTCTCATCCCCTGGATAAGCAGAAGAAGATGGATGGATGTAAGAAATATAAAAGGACCCCAAAAAGAAAGGAAAACCTCCTCCAGTTTCTATTTTTTCTTACATGTATAATTCACTGGACTTTATTACTTTATTGCTGACCTTATTAAGTGTAGTACAGTTACTGTACAAATAAATTAAATAAATGAATTAAATTAAATAATATTGTAATATATTTCCATGGAAAGATGCAAAAAAATTAATTGCAGTGAATATAGTCCACATGTGTATGTTTGTGTCTACATGTAATATGTTTCTATCTTAACAAGACTGCTCCATGTGGAGCACGTATGCGTTGTGATGGTGCGAGGATTTCTAAGGTAGCAGATGGATTCTTTGTCTCCTGTTGTGCTGAGTGAAGGCTAACACTTACACATATTCAAACAGAGAGCAGCACTCTGAAAACCGTACATGTTTTAGACATATCTATAAATCCAATGTTGCTGGAAGTGAAAAAACAAACAAACAAACCAAAAAAAACCCGGACTGAATAAAAATGCTCTAAAGTTGAAAGGTTGGCCGAGTAAATACTGTAAGTGAAGATCAATCAAGATCAATGTGACTTGTTCTTTTAATGTCCTTATTCCATTGGTCTAAAATTCTGGTCCTAATAAAGATAGTTAGATGGTTCAGACAGCAAGGTGTCAGAATACACAGTGCACCACATTTTGTTGTGTATGGGGCTGCAGACCACTGAAAGCACCAACAATGGACACAGAAGCATCAGAAGTGGATCACAGGGCAATGAAAGAAGGTTGCCTTGCTATGGTCATGGGTCAGGTTGCCCAGCATTTTGAGTTGTTTTAGACTTTTGAGCTTTGTTTTTGTAAATGTCCTAGTGATTCTTGGTTTGCTTGGTGTTTAAATGTCTTGCATATTTTCTTAAGTAGATCTACTCTTGTTCTCAGAGCTTAGTTAGGTTCTCCTTCAGTGGTTCTCCCTCCTGTGTTGTCTTATTTTTGTGTCTGTCTTCCTGTGTGGTGTTAAGGCTGTGTTTCTGTCTCCATGTTCAGTTATTTCCTGTTTTACCTTGTCAGCCTTTTGTCTCTTATGCTTTGCTTGTAGTTTACTTCCTTTGCTTCCATCTCTTGTGATTCAATTCAGCCTTGTCTCATTCTTCCCAGCTGTTTCCACTTCCCCAATCACCCTCCTGTGTATATATTGCCTCAGTCCCCCTTTGTCCTTTGTCAGAGTCGCTGCTTCCTGTTTATGACTCTGTTCCCATGATCCCTAGCTCCAGCGTTTACTCACCCTAGTGTGTTCCCAGTTTAAGTTTTCAGTTGTTAAGTCTTCCCTGTATCCTTATATTCATATTTTGATCAGCCTCAATAAAAGGCTTACATCAGCAACAGTGAACAAGAGAGGTGAAGAAGAGAGTGGGTGGCAATGAGGGTCAATAATGATTTGTGACAGAGAAATAACGAGAGTGAAAGGGAAGGTTTACAAGATGGCAGTGAGACGTACCATGATTAATAGTTTGGAGACAGTGGCAGAGGTGGCAGTTTTGAAGATGCTAAGATTTTCACTGGGAGTGAAACTGTGATGGTGAGCAACTTGGGGTTCAGTATCTTGCCCAAGGATACTTTGGTATGCAGACTGGAGCAGCCAAGGATAAGTGTGCCCACCTTCCAATTAGTAGGTGACCACCTCTACCTCCTGAGCTACAGCCACCCGGATTAAGTTGAGGACCCAGATGCAGATGTGGGGAGACAGACGGATTAAACAGAAAACAAAACATTTATTGGTGGGAAAACAGTCCAACAAATCCATAAACATAGTAACATAACCTGGAAACAGCAAGAGCACACTAGGGAACACACTGGGAGGGAGAGCAGATGCTCTGACAAAGACTAAGGGGGGAACAGCACTATGTGTGTGTGTGTGTGTGTGTGTGTATATATATATATATATATATATATATATATATATATATATATATATATATATATATATATATATATATATATATATGATAGAGAGAGAGAGAGAGAGAGAGAGAGAGAGACACCCAAGTTCCAGGAAATACAAATTTTACTCCCCACCACACCAGACGTATTAGATAATAAACTGACCTCTGTGGTGACAGATATAGAATATCCAACCATATCTCAGTTCTACTGAAACTTCACTTCTCCGAAAACACATCACCTCAGCGAACATTGCGTCTTAATACCAGATTATTAGCAGATGACAGAATTTATAAATTCTCAAATAGACTTTTTCCTGGAGCTTAATGATAGCCATGATGTAAGTGACAGTATTTTATGGGAATCTCTAAAATCCAATATATGGGTGCAAATTATCTCATAATGCAAGTGGAAGGAAAAGGATGAGGGAATGCACTAAAGTAATATTGGAAGCAATAAAGGAGATCGACCAGGTGCATTATATCTCTGCCTTTGAGGAGTTGCACAGAAAAAAGATTTTGCTTCAATCTGAATATGATGTTTTGATGAGTCAACGCGATGAAGATTTATATCTCAGATCAAGACGGGGGCTCTCTGAGAAAGGTAAACAAACAGGTCAACTCCTTAGCCACCAATTGAAACAATCAGCAGCTGTGGGTATAATAGTGGAGATTGGGGATAATGTCCCATGCCCCGAGTCTGGGGGTCACTGTCCTGAGTGCCCTACCTGCTAGCATCCAGCAGACCATGTCTTTACCTTTATGACCCATCTTCTGATGGTTGTCACAAAGGTCAAATTATCTCAGACTAGTTTATTGAATGAGTTCAACTCAAATAACCTCCACAATTACCAGCTCTCAGTCCAATATTATAATACCTAATACCTTTAGGATGTGGTGGAATGGGAGATTTGGGGGATGAGTGTGTATAAATATTGCTTACATTAGTGGCAAAGAGGTTCTAACATTATTGTGTTATTTCATTCTGTAATTAATGTTGTCTTAAAACATTTCTTTAGATTAAAATCTATAAGATTTAAAGGTGCTGTCTCACACACCTTTACCCTTCGATCTCTCCCATTCGATATACAGGGGCAAATACATGCTTCTGACATGCTCAGATGAAAGCAAGAATTTATTTTCTTTTTCGAACACTGAGATAAAAATAGGCTGCAATTATGAATTTTTCGAAAATGTTGTATAAACCACCTTGGCTGACAGCAGGCTACTTAAATTGTAATCCTTGCACCCTGATTGATTTTATTTCCTTACCAACAATACCATCCATCCATCCATCCATCCATTCTCCTCTGCTTATCCTTTTCAGGGTCCCGGGGGGGCTGGAGCCTAACCCAGCTGACATAGGGTGAGAGGCAGGGTACACCTGTACAGGTTGCCAGTCTGTCACAGGGCTAACACAGAGAGACAGACAACCATTCACACTCACATTCACACCTATGGACAATTCAGAATCACCAGTTAACCTAACCCCAAATATTATTCCTTTGGTGGAGTTTTTAAAATGACTACACGATGGAAAATAAACCCACATGTGTATGTATAAGAAAATGTAAAATCTTTTTTTGGGATGAAGAATTAAGACCTCAGAAATCTGTTTTTATTTTTATTTATATATTTAGTCACACAGAGTCACATGTTGACACACACAGACACACACAAATTGCTGGAACCACACACATTTTACAAGGTGCCATCTGGGGAGTCAGCTCATCCTGTGATAGTGCTGAATGATTTTTTTTTTTCTTGTGCTGCGTGGGTGAAATGATTAATTGTCCTCCACAGCTGAAGCAGCTCTAAAAGGGAACACAGCATGCCAATTTTTGCAAAAGGGGAAAAACAAATAAAATATTCATTAATTTCCTCTCGAGCTATCACAGCAGTCTGCCGTCCACTCTCTCCCTTTGTTATGCATGCGCGTGTACACACACACACACACACACACACACACACACACACACAAATGCACACATAGTCACCAACTCATGATACTGAGACAGGTCTATTACCAGCAGGCTCACTGTATTTGTTTCTTGTACACTACTGAAACAATGTCTGTGTTTTTGTCCTCCAGGTAACCTTAGCAGTTGTGCAGGCTCCATATTTTTTAGCTTAAAGATTCCCTCCTTGTTTTAGTTCTAGTTTCCAATAAAACCTCAAATCTCACTCCATGTTGTGAAACTACGCACTATAACTAAACAAATATCATAGCTCTGAAAAAACAAACAGACCCCCACTTGTGTTACAATAGAACACAGCGAGATGATTGACAGGGAAGATATTTTTCAAAGCAATATTTGTTGGTCACAGTCCTGTGTCACAAAAACATTTGCCTAAGTCATATGTTATATGTCATATGCTGCTGAACAAGCAGAAGGCAGGTCTTTTGGATTATGAGGATAGTATGAAAGAATGGCATGACTAATAAGCCATTATAGTTACTCTCTGTGTTTATAAGTTGCCCTAATTCAAAGATGCAGTGTTTAGAAGATGGTCCAGTGGATACTGTCATTGGTCTTTGTTAAAAACCACGAGATACTGAAGCCCATTTCATAATAGAGTACACATAAGACTGCCACAAATCAAAGGATAAACCTTGATAATTAAGTAGAGAAACACAACAAATGCAGAAAATTTGAAACTTTGCACTGCAGACGCACAAGAGAGGTGAAGAAGACTGCTGGCAGGGTGGAACAGGTGGAGACAAATGTCAGGGGTGATTTGTCATAGATCACCCCTGACATTTGTCAGGGGTGTTCCCTTTCACTCTTCCTAGAAGGATAGCAGCAAGAGTGAAAGGGAACATTTACAAGACTGTAGTGAGACATGCTATGATGCATCGTTTAGAGACAGCAGCACCGACAAAAAGACAGAAGATGGTAAATTTGAAGATGGTAAGAAAGATTTGGAGATTTCCAGAGGAGGAATAATGGATATACTAGACAAAGGAAGTTGATCATGGAGCTCCCAGGCAGGAGAAAAAGAGGGAGAACACAGAGAAGATTCTCAGATGTTGTGAAGGAGGACAGGATGAAGTGAGGTGGTGTGAGGATGCTAGGGATATGGGGAGATAGAGGCAGATGATCCACTGTGGCAACCCCTAAGGGTCCAGCTGAAAGAAGAAGATTGCAGGAGCTTCAGCCAATCAACTTGCTAATGTTCCAGCAAGAACAATGACTAAAGAAAGACATTAGTGACTAGGCTCATGATCAGAAATTGTGGGCAACAGCCCATGCTTGCCCATCACAGGGAAATGGAAGAACCAGAAGTTCAAAATTCTAAATAATTTTCAGATTTTAAGGCTTTTAATCCTGGACCTGCTGCAATGACTATCCTGTTTGATGTTCAAAGTGGCATTATGTGAGGGAGCTATCTGACTTCCATTGACATCTCTTTATTTAATCCTATTTAAATCATTTGTTTATTTTTAAATGTTTTAAACAGCTCTATACATCTTACATATTGTACCTTTACCTAAAACCAACACTGGCCTAATGGGACATACTCCACCACCGTGGGAAAGGAGTAAGATGTTTTGGTTGGTATAAACATACATTATATTGTCAACAGTATTCACTTTGGTTCCTTGACACACATATGAATTTGAGCCTCATGCCACTCTTAATCCATGGGGTTTAATATGATGTCGGATCACCTTTTGTAGCTATAACAGTTACAACTTTTCTGGGGAGGCTTTCCACAAGATTTAGGAAAATGACAATTCTTCCAGCAGGTCATTTGTGGTTGAGGTCAGTACTCTGTCCATGTCAAGTTCTTCCACACCAAACTGGCTCATCCATGTCTTTATGGAGCTGCTTTGTGCACCAGTGTTCAGTCATGTTGGAACAGGAAGGGGCCATCCCCAAACTGTTCCCACAAAGTTGGGAGCAAGAAATTGTCCAAAATGTCTTGGTATGCTGAAGCATTAAGAGTTCAACTCCACACTATAATCTTGGCACAATGCAGTCAGACGGGTACTGTTCTCCTGGCAACCACCAAACCCAGACTCCTCCCTTAAATTGCCAGACAGAGAAGTGTGATTCATCACTCCAGAGAACACGTCCTCACCTTTCTAGAGTCCAGTAGTGGTGTGGTTTACACCACTGCATCCGACCATTTGTATTACGCTTGGTGATGTTATGCTTGGCTGCAGCTGCTTGAAAGATCATACCTATCTTTATCATCTGAGAGACAACATGACTTGTAATCATCTTCCTCCTCAAACCTTATCTCCTGAACTGAAGTCAGGGCTCTGACACATGAAGGCATGCATAAACACGCTTATTTTTTCCTGATATTTTCATAGTTATTTATTGTCACCAGATTAGACATGTGACCCTTCCATCCTTGGACAGCTGACAACGAGCTGGCTAAACAACAACAGCAGGTTATAAGCCAATGTGAGGCTTGAGTATCCTAAAAATCACACCTTGTCTCTGATAGAGAGTTTGATTACATTCTCACATCGTATGAGAGTTTATAGGTATGAGAGTGTCAATGTTAGATCCACTTCAAAGAAAGTTTCACTAATGCTGGTTAAAGACAGCTAACAGCAGCAAAAACAGCTGTGCTTAATGAGAAAAGTTCAGGATATCCTCAACAGCTCACCTCAGTGTCATTGTCATCAGACAGAAGTGAGCTTCACTGACTCATCAGTTTGTGTTGGACTCCTTTCACTACGTTTTACAGTCTCCTCCAGAGCAAATAGATATGGACACTTCTCACCTGGCATATTGACTGCTGAGGTAAACAGCAGCCTGACAGCCTACACTCACTACAGATGAACGGTGGAGTTTTTTTGTCCTACAGTGGCCACCGTAGATAGACTTATGCACTTGAATTGGGAGGAGTAAGAAAACAGAATTTGATTGACTGACTGCATCCTGCAATCTACAGACATGTAGTCTTGAGATGTAACACACTGTAACAAGATAAGATAAGATAAGTGTCATGGTCCCCTGAGCTTCTCCATGTTCACTTTCGCTTCCCTTGTTGCTCTCTCATCAGTCTGTGTGAGTGGGTGTGTGGCTGTGTACCTAACCCTTTGTTTCAGGGGTGGGCCTGACAGTTTCTCCGTCTCTCAGTCTGTGTTCATCACGGTAAAGAGATCATCAGTTGGCAATCTGGTGATTTTCCTGACTACTTAAGGTGTTGTTGAATCTTCAGTCTTTGCTGGATTGTTGCCTTTTCACCATCAGCGAGGCTTCTGCTGACTTTGAACCCTTGTTGTGAATACTTATCTTGTTTTCCCCGCTGTGCAGGACATCTGAGAGACTGTGGAGAGATGGATCTGGGAATTTTTTTGCCTGCCTGGTGAATTGGATTAACCCGAGGACCCGCTCTACACATTATAACCATTTCTAATATTTTGGACTCTGTAAATAAAACTGTGTTTGGAACTTTTCTTGGAGTTGTGCATTGGAGTCCATCCACAATAAGATAAGGTTTATTTATCACATGCACAGTTATACACAGTGCAATGTATTTTGTAACTGCAGTTGATAGTACGTAGTAAAAATATATAAATAAGAATAAAAATAAGTAATTCACAATTCATATAAATATATAAATAGGAATAAAATATGTAATTTACATGTCATGGCACACAAAATAAAAATATATAAATATCTCGGTTAAAAAAGAAAATGTTCTAGTCATTGGTATTTACACAAGGGTATGTTACTGCAGCTGTGTCAGTAAGTGCATGAAACATGTACTATTGTGAATAAAATATGGGTTTATGAGATTTGCAAATCATTGTATTCTGTTTTAATTTACATTTTATACAGCATCCCAACTTTAACAGATGCTAACAGCAGCTAACACCAGCAGCAGCAGAAAAGGTCAGGATATCCTTAACTGACAGTATCACTGTCATCAGTCAGAAGTGAGCTTTACTGACTCATCGTCTTGTATTGGACTCCCACTGACTGCAATCTGCAAACTACCGTGATGTTTCATACATTGTAACTTTAAGAAAACTCAAGCTAAAATCCGGAAGGGGTGTGGAAAACTAAGTACATCCAGCGATTTGATAGCTTACAGAACCACCTCAAGCTGCAAACTTGAAATAATTGTTTTCAGTATTGCATGTATCAATCTCTCCCATTGTTGTGGAGGAATTTTGGCCTGCTCGTCTTTACAATGTTGCTTCAGCTCATTGACATTTGGGGTCATTTGTTTATGCACTGCTCTCTTAACTTCCTACCACAGCATTCAATCAGGTTGAGATCTGGATTTCGACTGGGCCATTGCACTACTTGGATTATTTTCTTTTTCAAAAATGCTGTTGTGGATTTGCTGTTGTACTTGGTATAACTGTCCTGTTGCATGAAATTGGCAAATTTGGCCAAGCTTTAGCTGTTGGATAAATGGCATAGAGGAATTCATGGTTGACTCAATCCCGACTCAAGGTCGACTCATCACTCTTCTTCTTTTGTAGAGGTGGTCAAATTTGTTGGTATTGTGTCTTTGCCCAGTAAACCGTGGACCTAACTGTAGGAAATGTGTCGTGAGCAGCAGCAGAAGCAAGTTCTCCCTCTACACAGGAGGAATTCAGGTTTAGTGTTCAGGATAGTGTTGTATAGGTGCTCACAGCCAAATACACATTTACTCCTGATATACATGTAAAAAGAGAAGAATAGACTTGTTGCCTAAACAGTGAGTACAGTGTTAGTACTGGCAGGCTCAATAGGCAGAATCAGTATGCAATCCCAACAGATCAGCTGATTTCAGCCACTCGGCTAATGGCTCAGTTGACGCCCTTCTTGTTGGCAAATAGCTTATGGGGGTTGCCATTTAAGCTTCTTCAGTGTGCCCACAGTTGCTGCTGTCTCTGCAAGCCACGCTGCAAACCATCCCCACACCAGGTCCTACATTTCATAAACTTTCTGACTTAATGTCCGTTGTAATGCCTTCTTTGTTCTCTGGATGGGTGTGTCACCCACCCATCCGAACAACCTCTTACTGCACGAGTAAAAAATCATTCATAGTGGGTGTAAGACAGTTTATTAGTGTATTCAAAAATGAGGAAAAAAATGTTAAAGTTCAAGACTTACATTTAATTGTCAAAACAAAAAAAGACCACCGTCTAGGCTTTTTCAGAATTTTCACCTGCATCTTTTAATAGATCCGTTTTCTTGAAAAGTGAAGAAAATTTTAGATACTCACTTAATCACAATATAAAATATTTTTTAGTACTTACATATACTTCAGAGCAAGTATCATTTTATTTTATTAAATTAAAAAGTAATATATAGCATTGAATTCAATTATTTGGAATGGTCAGATAAATATTGGCCACAAAGTAAATGACAAAACAAATATAGTGTTCCTGTATATTCCTGTATAACAAATACCCAGTTCCCAATCAGCACCATAAAACATATGCATTGGCAGTTTATCTACCAAACATGGTGTATGTGCAACTAAGAAAGACTAGTACAAGAATAATGAAGCATATTTATACTACAACAAAAAAAATCTGAGTTGTCAAGGCAATGTTATAAATAATCATGACTGACCATAATAGTCATAACTGACTATAATCTGGATTCCACAAAAGTGAAACAGGTCATAAGATAGCACCATTCAACCCAATGGAAAATGTTGTGTTGATATACACACCAAAGCTTAAACATACACACAGTCATGTGCATTCCATGAATATATTATGGAAATGAACTGTCACTGATACAGCACCTTCTAATCTTACAGAACACTCAGAGCATTTTATTAAGTATTCTATTGGCCATTTTAGAAAACTATATCTGGATATGTTATCTAGATAATACGAGGCAACATTAGAGAGTCTTGGAAAGGCTGAGCAGAAATACTGGTTCTGACTTGTGTTTGGTTGTATACACAACTGCACAGAAGCTTAACATAAGGTCAAATTACAGACTGTTGGTGCAGTAAATATATTACTGCTGTGGATCACTACAGGTAGTCAACTGATGGAGTTGTAAAATCTTACTATCAGAATGAAGATTAGCTGGCTCAGTTAACAAGACTACAGCTAAGTTGTTATATAAGTAATGGACTAACTGAACTGTGACATTTACAACTGCTGCTTAATATGAAATAAAATCTGTGGGGCCCCATCACAAAGTTTAAGAGGGTTAAATGGACTAGTTCTTATATAAAGCGCTTTTCTAGTCTAGCTGAGCACTCAAAGCGCTTTATACAACATTTGCATTTACCCATTCACACCAGCACTTCCTTCTACAGCTAAGGGCTTTCTACCTAACATTCAAACCCCGACGGTTGCATCGGAGAGCAACTTGGGGTTCAGTGCAGACTGGAGCAGCCGGGGATCGAACCACCAACCTTCCAATTAGTCGATGGCCTGCTCTACCTCCTGAGTCACAGCCACCCGCAATGCTGAACTCAAGAACATGATAAAGCAATAAGAAAATTTGGATTGCACATGGCTTCACTTGATTAGTGCTTGGTGCTCTCATATTGTGTTATACACTATGCTGCCAAAAGTATTTGCTCATCTGACTTCACACACATATGAATCATCCCATTCTTAATCCAGACGGTTTAATATGATGTTGGCCCACTCTTTGCAGCTATAACGGCTTCGACTCTTCTGGGAAGGCTTTCCACAGGTTTAGGAATGTTTATAGGAATTTTTGACCATTCTTCCAGAAGCACATTTGTGAGGTCCGACACAGATGTTGGATGAGAAGCCTGGCTTGCAGTCTCCACTCTAATCAATCCCAACGGTGTTCTGTTGGGTTGAAGTCAGGACTTTGTGCACGCTGGTCATTTTCTTCCACACCAAACTCACTTATTCGTGTCTTCATGGATTTTGCTTTGTGCATGTCATGTTGGAACAGGAAGGGGCCATCCCCAAATTTTTCCCTCAAAGTTGGGAACATGAAATTGTCCAAAATGTCTGAAGCATTGACAGTTCTTTTCACTGGAACTAAGGGGCGGAGTCCAACTCCTGAAAAACAACTCCACATCTTTGCATTGCACTTGGGGATGTTATGCTTGAATGTAGCTGCTGGGCCATGGAAACCCACTCCGTGAAGCTCAAAACGCACTGTTCTTGAGCTAATCTGCTCGCCACATGAAATTTGAAGGTCTGCAGCAATTGGCTCTGTGATTTTTCATGGCCTACCTCTTCATGGCTGAGTTGCTCTAATTCCCAGTAATTTCTGCTTTGTTATAATCCCACTAACAGCTGACTGTTGAATATTTAATAGTGAGGAAATTTCACGAGTGGACTTGCTGCACAGATGTCATCCTATCACGGTACCACACTGGAAGTCACTGAGCTCCTGAGAGCGACCTAGTCTTTCACAAATGTTTGCAGAAGCAGTCTGCATGCCTAGGTGCATGATTTTATACCCCTGTGGCCATGGAAGTGACTGGAATACCCAAATTAAAAGATTAAAATGGGTGAGTGAATCGTTTTGGCAACATAGTGTATATTAATATACTATAGTGTCATTTTTCCTTGCCTGCTAACTGGTCTTTAATATGAAATAGTGTACATTAATCTTTAATGGCTGTACCCAACCAAATGCCAATAACAATAATAAAATAAAGTTAAAAAGTCAAAAAATATAGAATATGTATCAAAATAGAAAATTAAGCATTTGCCTTAAATCAACAGCAGTCTACTTTGAAACATGATGTCAGTGGATAAATGGTAAATATCATTAACGTTACTCCTGTAACTAAAATGCTAAAGTGCACGTCTTTGTGATGGTGTTTTTGCAAGTTTCCAAATAGCTCCAGTTCTTGGTCCTACTGAAGTATATTCACACTAAATGTGCTATATATATATATGTATATATATATATATATATATATATATATATAGGGAAAGGGAGGGGAAAGTCTCTTTATCTAGGCATATGACATCCCTCTCCACTTTGCAATTTTGATTTATATAATTTTGATTCTACCAAACTAATAACTCATCTCTAAAGGCCTCTAACAAGCAGTACTGCTACCAAACAGCTTCATGTTCATAGTTATATTTATGCACTTCAACGCAGAATGTAAGTCAACCAAACACCTTTTAAATAATACATGTGAAAGGTGTCAGTTATTACTGCCCATACAGTATGATTCTCTGCTCAGATGGATGTGCACGTCACACAAGCCAAAGTGACAGACCTTCACAATATTTAGCACTAAAATGCACACCCACTTATTATGGTGACTAATGTAATATTGGCAATAAGATTTTTTTTTGTAATTCCATCATCTGAACCACACCAAAACACGAACAAAACAACCAGAGCCTCGGAACTGATCTTTTCATCGTTGTCTGCTACATTAGCGACCCACAGCCCTGAGGAAGAGCCGTGGATCAGTGGGTCTCCTATCATAAGCTGAATTGTTTCACTGGAATTCTACAGTATTTTACAATGGCTCCTGATCATATGTACATATTACAGTAATTTATTAACACTTACATCATTTTACTTACACATAAAAAATTGACCAATGATTTAAAATTTCAAAAAATGTGCTATGATACAGTACAACGGAGTAAACAATACAAAAGAAGGCAAGACAAATAGGGAGGAGGGGGGAAAGCCCTGGCTAACTCTTAATCACATGTTATTTAATTGCCCTGCCAGAAAAGGTTATCTCAGAATCAAGTACATATTTGTCAAATGTGTACAGTAAAGATTGTTCTTTGTTTTGTGTATAGCCAATGAAATATTGGACATTTTTAAACTAGAAGCTTAATGTGCTTGTTTCACATGTACCTTTGTGTGTACTTGCCATTTTCTGTTTTAAATTCCAAAATGTATCAACATTAACAACAAAGGAGGAAATTATGAATTTGGTTATTAGCTTTTGTGCAGTATTTTCTTGGCATAGAAGAGCCGGCAGGTTTCACAGCAGCGCTGGTACCACCTCATGTCCTGACAGAGGTCCTTCTCTCGGATTACGTGACAATATACTGTCCACTGGTCCCCCATGCACTTGTAGGTCAGAGCAGCTGTTGGGGTGGGAGTGAGGTAGAGGAGAGAAGCAGCAAGTCAGTATCCTTAGGTAACATACTGCAAGCCTTAAATGTTGAATAAAAGTGTACTTCATTAGTAATGCCTTGCCAGCAATTGTAGCCTGTTACCACTGTGTGACAAAGTGTGGACCTAACTGTCGTGACAAAGTGGGATCATTCCATTTGTTCTTAGCATGTCATTTTTTCTAATCATCTCTTTTCATTTTCCACTATGCTAGTTTTTCTTGTAATTAATAATATCCTAGATATTTTGCTTCCAGCTACCTAATATGACCACTTATCTTACTAATGATTTTGGAAATCTCTGCATGTCTGTTCATCCGCTCATCTGATCTGTTGCAAACACAAGTATTGCTGGGAATAAGGGTAAATGTAGTATGAGTGTGAGGTTGTTCTCTGTTACCAGGGTCATGTCATGGTCCTGGGCCCAGTGTGTTAAGTAACCTTTTGTGTAGTTCTGTTTTTGTTGTACTTTTTGGGTTGTGCTTCTTAGTTTCTTACAGTTTAGATTCCCAGTTTGTTGTTGTTTTGTATTGTGTTTGGTTTTAGTTATTTGTATGTTATTCTGATTCCTGTGTGTATCTGTCTATTCAATTCAATTCAGTTTTATTTATATAGCACCAAATCACAACAAACAGTCGCCTCAAGGTGCTTTGTATTGTGGGTAAAGACCCTACAATAATACAGAGAAAACCCAACAGTCATAACAACCCCCTATGAGCAAGCACTTGGCGACAGTGGGAAGGAAAAACTCCCTTTTAACAGGAAGAAACCTCCAGCAGAACCAGGCTCAGGGAGGAGCAGTCATCTGCTGCGACCGGTTGGGGCTGAGGGGAGAGAGACAGGACAAAAGACATGCTGTGGAAGAGAGGCAGAGATTAATAATAACTAATGATTAAATACAGAGTGAAGTATAACAAGTAAATAAAGGTGAATGAAAATAAACAGTGCATTATAAAATTTTTCACTCTTTGTTTCATTGCAGCCATTTGCTAAAATCAAAAAAGTTCCTTTTATTTCTCATTAATGTACACTCAGCACCCCATCTTGACAGAAAAAAACAGAAATGTAGAAATTTTTGCAAATTTATTTTAAAAAAAAACCTGTAATATCACATGGTCATAAGTATTCAGAGCCTTTGCTGTGACACTCATATTTAACTCCCATGCTGTCCATTTCTTCTGATCCTCCTTGAGATGGTTCTACTCCTTCGTTGGAGTCCAGCTGTGTTTAATTAAACTGATTGGACTTGATTAGGAAAGGCGCACACCTGTCTATATGAGACCTCACAGCTCACAGTGCTGTCAGAGCAAATGAGAATCATGAGGTTGAAGGAACTGTCCAAGGAGCTCAGACACAGAATTGTGGTGAGGCACAGATCTGACCAAGGTTACAGAAGAATTTCTGCAGCACTCAAGGTTCCTAAGAGCACAGTGGCCTCCATAATCCTTAATTGGAAGAAGTTTGGGACCACCAGAACTCTTCCTAGACCTGGCCTAGACTGTGGTGGGAGAAGAGCCTTGGTGAGAGAGGTAAAGAAGAACCCAAAGATCACTGTGGCTGAGCTCCAGAGATGCAGTAGGGAGATGGGAGAAATTGAAGGAAAGATGAATGTGGCCAAGTACAGAGATATCCTGGAAGAAAACCTCTTCCAGAGTGCTCAGGACCTCAGACTGGGCTGAAGGTTCACCTTCCAACAAGACAATGACCCTCAGCACACAGCTAAAATAACAAAGGAGTGGCTTCAGAACAACTCTGTGACCATTCTTGACTGGCCCAGCCAGAGCCCTGACCTAAACCCAACTGAGCATCTCTGGAGAGACCTGAAAATGGCTGTCCACCAACATTCACCATCCAACCTGATGGAACTGGAGAGAATCTGAAGGAAGAATGGCAGAGGATCCCCAAATCCAGGTGTGGAAAACTTGCTGCATCATTCCCAAGAAGACTCATGGCTGTACGAGCTCAAAAGGTGCTTCTACTCAATACTGAGCAAAGGGTCTGAATACTTATGACCATGTGATATTTCAGTTTTTCTTTTTTAATAAATTTGCAAAAATGTCTACATTTTTGTTTTTTCTGTCAAGATGGGGTGCTGAGTGTACATTAATGAGAAATAAAATGAACTTTTTTGATTTTAGCAAATGGCTGCAATGAAACAAAGAGTGAAAAATATAAAGGGGTCTGAATTCTTTCCATAGCCACTGTATGTTTAGGTCCCCTCTGTGTGTCAGTCTCCCTGGATGTCTAGTCTGCATTTACCATGTTAAGTTATTTCCTGTTTTATTTTGACAGTCTCGTGCTCCCTGTTCGTAGTATTTAGTTTTGCTTCCCCTTGTCTCATCTCTGCAATTAGCTGTCGGCTTCTGCCGTGCGTGTTGTATTTCAGATGTTTGTGTTTTCTTGTGTAGCTGGCTCCCGTCCGGTTTTTGGTATTTTGAGTTATTTAATAAACTTCAAGTTAAACATAGTTCAGGCCTTGAGAATCTTGCATTGGGGTCCTCTGCCTTGCCTGCCGCAGCAAACGTGACACAGGGTTTTTTCTTAGAATTTTCTAGCTGTCTATTCTGTACCCAGGGGGTGGGTAGGGTGTGGTTGTGGGGGTAAGAGCATTAATACACACACAGGTATATATTTGTTTGGCTTTCTTTGTGAGGACATTCATTGACTCATACCATAACAACTAACCTGTGTGTTCCAACCTGTGTGCAGCCTGAGGTTCTCAGACAAGAGCCTGCTGGCTGTTTCTGGGTCTAGATATTGAATGTGCTGTGCATTCACTTATCCAGATAAATTTCATAATAAAATCAAAAGAAGAACTGGATGTAGAACTGCACTGTACAAGTTGTTCTTGCATGCTGTTCAATGCTTTAAATTATATGATAAAAACGTGAATCTTAATAAAATACCAGCTGTTTTCTTAGTATTCAACCACTTATGCAAACTTTAGTTGTTCAGTGGTATAGATGAATCTGTACTGTGTGCAAGGACTCTTTATCCTTTAAAAGTGCACACTGCGGTTGTGATCAGTGACTCACCTAGCCTAGGGGAGGTGATGGTATTCACATTAATTTTCTCATTACAAGAACCATGGTCACAGGATCGGTATGTTGGCGGTCTCAGCATCATAGAGCAGTCGTTACCATGTCCGACCGGTCACTTTGTGCATGCACTGAACCACCCGTGACTGCAGTCCCCTTCCACAGGATGATGAGCACTGAAACAGAAAGTGACAGTTTACAGAGGTTTTATTAAACGCAAGCATTTAGCATTGCCTTTAAATGTAACTGTAAAACTATCATTTTATGGGTGAGATTTCTTAAGGGTTAAATAGGGGAGATATTACAGTACATGTTATTCTTTACAGGCATTAACAGCATTATTTTAAACAGAATCACATTATTTTAAACACTGATTCCAGTCTGCAATACAAGGTGAATGGACTATACACTATCTGTAAACAGACTAACTTGGCAATGCTTTATGCACTGTATAAATGTTGCACCACATTTTCATTCATGCACATACTAACATGGAATGTGACAATAAGGAATGATTACAATTTTAAAATGTAAAGTGCATTAAAACTATAAATGGACAGAGGATAAAGATTAAAGAATGCAGATTTAGCGAATTTCATAAATATTACACAACTAATTCCCCTGTGTGTGCTGTAAAGCACACTGAGTTTCCATGTAGTAGTAGTAAGAGAAGCAGTAGTATGCAGCCACTTACAGAGGAAAACTGCATTTGATCACATGGGCCTACCTGTTTATCTGTGCTGCAAACTACAGAGAATAATCAGCAATCAGAGTCAAAACAAAGAAGTCACAAATAACAGTGAGAATGAATGTGAAATGCTAAAATGGCAGTGTACACACACAGTGTAAAAAAAAAATCACATCTGTATTACTTTTCTTTGCAGTCAGTCAAACAAGTGGTATGATCAAACGCCCTTTCTAAAATTATCAGTAGGAAAGACAGAATGCTTTTCCTTCCTTTGCACTGCAATCATAAGAATGATTTCTTGATGTGATTTGGCACTATATCAATAAAACTGAATTGAATCGAAAATTTCCCCCATATTTCACAAAATATTAGCTTCTCTTCATTGGCCCCCCAGAATTTTATTTAAAATCCTTCTCCTCACATATAAAATCTTGAATAACCAATAAGCGTAAAGACCTCATAGTACTATATTATCTCTCAGACTGCAGGCTTACTCGTGGTTCCTAGAGTTTTTAAAAGTAGAATGGGAGGCAGATCCCTTAGGAATCAGGCACCTGTCCTGTGAAACCAGCTCCCAGTTTGGGAAGACAGGCACTCCTTTTAAAACTTTCCTTTTTTAATAAGCTTATAGTTACAGCTATTGCAGTATAACCTTTAGTTATGCTGCAATAGCTGCTAACTAACATGACTACTATTGGTTTTTAGAATTACCATGACACATGGAGTGTTTGCTCTTCACTCACCTCTTTTCAGTCTTTGTGTTTATACACCACTATTGCATTTAATCATTAGTAATTATTAAGCTCTTGCTCTTTCTGCTGTAGTGTGCCTTTTTTCCTGTCTCCCTCTGCTCTCTTCTCTTTCCCTTCACCCCCAGCCAATATAGGAGATAGCTGCCCCTCCTTGAGCCTGATTATGCTGGAGGTTTCTTCCTGATACAAGGGAGTTTTTCCTTCCTGTCACCAAGTGCTTGCTCATAGGGGGTCGTTTTGACGGTTGGATTTCTCTGTAATTATTGTAGGGTCTGTACCTTACAATATAAATCACCTTGAGGCACCTGTTAATAAAACTGAATTGAATTTTCTGACTTAAAATTGACTGTGATGGTGTACAGAGGAAAAAATTCACAAGCTATGAGTGAAGTGCAGACTTTCAACTTTTTACACAACAGTTTCATTAACGATTTAGGAATAAAGCTGTCTCTACACTGGAAGCGATTTGCTCGTCACACATCACTTTGAAGTTGACAGCCGGGTTAAATAGGTACCTTTAATGAATTTACCAGGTTATATGTCAATCAGTGGTATTCGTTACGCTCATTGATAGTCGGAAAATGTATCTGTTGAGAAAAGTATTTCGGGTCCCGCCCACTTCCTGTGACCTGTGGTTATTTTTCCCGTAGATGCTTGAAATTACAGAATGCCGCTCACTTTCTCTCAACACAGTCGATGATTCATGGCGAGAATCATCGAGTGTGTGCGTTTGGGTTCGCGGTTGCAGAGGAGAGATTATTCACCACCGGTACCTGGGATACACCGGCCACTTGCCACCCAGCTCATCAGCCTCCACACTGAGGCATTCATTGCCCAAGCTCTTCAAACTCCCTCTCCCTTGGGGAAAGGGGAGTTTCCGCCAATGCCATCCCAAGTGCCAGCCAGAGACCAAACTTGAGCTAGCAGGCTCTGTGAGGACAGGGACTCTGGCCCCAAGTTGTTTTTCTGAGACTGTGTTAACTGTACATGAACCAGTCCTTAGTGAATATTGCTTTCCTGTACCTATGGACAATAAAATAGAATTTTGTGTCCCTCAGCTGGCAAGTAGTAGTGAGGTTTTCAATCATGTGTCTGATAAACAAATATAAAATAGAGACATTTCCTGCTATGATTCTGTGCTGGCAAAAAATTACATTTAGTGTAGTGTTTTTGAACCAGGAAGGAAAGGTGATTTGTCATGTTGTGTTTCCAAGCCAGCTGTTTCAAACACTTTGCAATGTTACACAGCCCGTTAGAACAGAGACTGATAATTGTGTCCTGATCCACAACACTATTTGCATTTCTAATCCTGCTCTACTGAGGTCTGTGTGTGAAAGATACCTGCACTGTATCTGAGCCAGAGGAAAATAGAATTTCATATTGTGTTTCTCGGCTGGCTAACAGTGACATTTTATGCTGTGTTCCTGTGCCAGCTCCTACTAAGACTACATGCCGTGTACCTTCAGAGACTATAATCAGTTCATATGCCCCTCTCGAGGCTGTTAAGAAGTCATCACCTGCATTCTTAGAGACTGATTTTACATCTGTGTCCTCCCCAAAGACAGTTGCTTTCTTGCAGAAGCAGGGAGGACCTACGCCCGTCCTGCAGCCAGGTCTCAGCCTCGCCGTCAGTCCCTAGAATCAGCAGTGGGCCTAGCTGAGCAGCCCCAGTCGCTGTGGGAGGTGGCTGCACGCCATGCGGAGCAGTCAGAGTCTTTAGAGCTGCCCGAATCTGCTGCTGCATCATCTTCAGAGCCCCCTTGCATTTGCTGCTGCAGTCTTCAGAACTGGGTGCCTGCATCATCTGCTGCAAAGCTGCCTCACCGTCTATGGTACAATGCCTCCAAGTCTCGCCCTTTGGCCTGGGCAGCCTCCACAATTGTTCCGTCCTTCCTGTGTTATCCTATGGCCAGGGAGGCCCCCTGAGCTTATAGGAGTCCTTGTTGCACTGTTTTTTGCTCCAGTGTTTATTTTCTGTGCTGGCTTGGTCTCAGTTCAGCTGTGTTCCCCACCTGTTGTCTGTTCCCTCCTTATCAGTCTGTGTATTTACTGTTTCAGGCTCTTGTCTCTTGTCAGAGTCTCATTGTCATATGTGGCAGTGTATGTTCCTGCTTCTTCTGTGTTTCCATTGTTCCCTAATTTATTACTTCTTAGCTTAGGTTTTCTTTAGTTATAGTTCTGTGGTCTCTGAATCCTGGTGTTTCTGTTTTCAGCCACAATAAAGGCTTGCCCTCTGGGTCCTCACTCTTCACACACTTCACACAGGCTGCCTTTGCAGACCCTGGCAGAGGAGGATGTGACTGAACATGTGGAGAAGTTTTCTTCATGCATTTTGCTTTACCATTGTCTGTAGGTCAGTATTTTAATTTGTTGGAACATATACTTCTACATGCAATAGTGCAAGGACCTCCTCAACAAACTTACTGGAGTTGTATGCACATAGTTTTCTTGTGCCATGGGAGACTATTACATATTGAGTATGACACTTTGAAATAAAGGACTATGAAATTTAAATACTGGAGGCTAGCAGTACAGCAAAGGAGGTGGCATAGGCAAAGGAAAAGGCTTATAGTGAGCTGTATGTGAGACTAGAGCCTAATTAATTGCTTAGGCAGAGAGATTGAGCTGGAAAAGATGCGCAGCAGGTGAGGGTGGTTAAGGATAGAGATGGAAAAGTACTAACAAGTGATGAGTGTGTTGAGAAGATGGAATGACTACTCTGACAAGCTGATGAATTTAGAAAATGAGAGAACGGATGGAGGAAGTGCAGGGCCCGGTTGTTCAAAAGGTGTAATTTGGATAAAAATGGTTTTGGTAATCCATTTTCCTTCCATGCACGTATTCCAGCTCACTTTTGTCCTGGTTGTTCAAAAAAGAACTGGACCACTGTGATCCAGGTAAAGATCAGAGGTTTGCAACATTTCTCTTTATTTTTCTGCAGCTACACATTTTCTGCACTGCTCGTCTTGATGCCTTAACTCCACTGGACTTGTAACTGAGAAAGAAACTAAAATTAACCAGCAGATGGCAGCAAATATTAAGAACACAAAAAAAAAGAACATTAGAAGAAGAAGAAGAAGAATTAAAAAGAACATTAAAGCTTTTAATGGTTTAAGCATCATCTACTGCGATCAATTTAACATTCTGAATTCATAACCTTTATTAAATTAATATCTTGACTACGAGTACTATGAGGTATTTAGGCTTACTGGTTATTCAAGATTTTGTATGGGGGGGGGGTCTGATTGTTGGGGTTTCTCTGTATTACCTTACTTTATTGATTATTAGAAATATATTGATAGATATGGTACAAAACCATGTATAGCAATCAATTTTTAACAGATTTTAACCCACAGACAAGTACAACAAATATGTATGAAAAGAAAAATAATAATACAAAAAAGGGTGGGGGGGCTACTCAGAGGCAATAGTAGTAGATTTCTCATAAACCATCAAAGGGGGCGCCAAGCTTTATAAAATCTATTTTCATAACCTCGGACAGTGAATGTTATCTTTTCTAAGTCCATGCACAACATGATATCCCTTATCCAGTGTGAATGAGAAGGGGGAGCTGGTTCCTTCCACCTTAATAAGATAGCTCTCCTGGCAATTAAAGATGAAAATGAGAGCATTCTTTGTTTGAAACATGGTAAATCCAGTTCGGGGGCAACTCCAAAGATGGCAGAGAAGGGCTTTGGCTCAATTTCACAGTGCAAAACTTCAGATATATTACAGAAGACTGACTTCCAGAAATTAGCCAGAGAGGGACAAGACCAAAACATGTTGATTAATGTAGCTGGTGCACTCCTACACCTGTCACATGTCAGAAGCTGGAAAAGTACGTATCCAAATATACACCTGTAGTACCTTACATTATAAAACACCTTGAAGTGACTTCTTGTGATTTGGCGTTATATAAACAAAACTGAACTGAACTGACTCGACTTCAATATCAATCGCCAACGCGACAATTCTGTCCCGTTTTCATCATGAGGACAATAACAGCACACAGACACACAAATGTAAACAATGGAGGGAGGAGAGAGATGCGCGTTTTCAAGCTGAAATACAGGAACTATTGTGAGTCTGTGTCAGTTAAAGATGACAACATCAAGGTTAGCTGTGCACTCTGTGCTGGCGACAAAGTGCTATCTAGCTTCAAAAACACTACGTCAAAGTTAAAGAAACATTTGGAGTCGCAGCACGACACAGTCGCACTTACAGATAGTGTGAAGCAGAGCTGCTAATGCAGGAGGCCCCCCAGCACCCAAACAACAAAAGCTGGACTTCAGTACAAACCAGTAAGAAGAGCTGAAGAAGCTGGTCAGACAGTATGTAGCAGAGGAAATGCTGCTCTTAAACACGGCTGACTCGCCCTCGTTTACTGGTTGTTGTTTTTATGTTGAGGGGGCGGCGGGTTGCCAGTGTTGTGCCAAAAAGTGATCGTCTGCCATAAAGTGATTTCCAGTATTTGCCATAAAGTAATCGTCTGTATTTAAACATCTGTAAATGACTTGTTGATCTATAATCTGTGAAACGTGTCAAGCATCTCTCTCATGAATGATATCAGGTCATTTTCAGTGGGAAACAGCGTTTCTATCACAGGGTAGAAGCAAAGTGACTTTTATATATTTGTCATTGACATTAAAAATGTCTTTTTAAAGAGAAATCTGGCTCAGAAGGCTGCAGAAATCACAACAAAGATAACCTCACAGTTCTATAAAGATATTTGAAGTGGCCAAAAAGCTCTGGATTAATTATAAAGTAGGTACAATAACACAGAACAGGTTATTTCTTCATGTTATATATAAGCCCTTCATAAATCATGCTGACTGCACTCTGTTTACCAACATAAGCAAAGACATTACACATAAAAGCACACAGAAACATCGGGATCACTTTATGGCAGACGATCACTTTTTGGCACAACACCGTCAGCTGCTGAATGTAACTAATAAAGTAGCTTGTAATCTAACTTAGCTACTTCTAAAATCAAGTAATCAGTAAAGTAACTAAGTTACTGTTTAAAAGAGTAATCAGTAATCGGATTAGTTTCTCAAGGTAACTATGCCATCACTGGTCAAGAGATAGCGAGACAGTCATACCTTGGACCACTCCCCGGTTTTCCATTCATAACATCTGGAGTAGTCCTCACAGGATTCCTCTTGGGTTGGCTGGGACAATGGATCACACAGACCCTGAGGGTTTGTGCACAACACTGTTCGTCTGCGGATACCTTGACCACAATTTGATGAACACTGGAGAAAAGGAGAAGACAAGAAAAATAAATAAAAAGAGTGGAATATAAGTTTTTTTCTTTTGGTTGACATGAACAACATCTGTATTTTTGACACTATGGCAATATACAGGATATTGCCAAAAGCACCAAGGCATGCACACTACTAAATTTGTGAAAGAATGGGTCACTCTCAGGAGCTCAGTAAATTCCAGCGTGGTATCATGAAAGGATGCCACCTGTGCAACAAGTCCAGTTGTAAAATTTCCTCATTATTAAATACTCTGCAGCAAACTGTTAGTAGAAAACTGTTGAAGTGAAGTGATTGTGAATGACAGCTACTCAGCCACAAAGTGGTAAGCCACGTAAAATCAAAGAGTGGGGTCAGTGGATGCTGGCATAGTGTACAGAGGTCACCAACTTTCTGCAGAGTCAATCACCACACACCTCCAAACTTAATTTTGCCTTCAGATTAGAATGCATTGACAGCTTCATGGAATGGGTTTTCCATGGCCGAGCAGATGCCTTAAATAACAAAGAGCAAAGCACGCAGCCACTGGACTTGAGCACAGTGGAGACATGTTCTCTGGAGTGACGAATCCCTTCTTCATCTGGAAATCCAATGGATGAGTCTGGGTTTGGCGGTTGCCAGGAGAACGGTACTTGTCTGACTGCATTGTCCCAAGTGTGAAACTTGGTGGAGGGAGGATTATGGTGTGGGGTTGTTTTTCAGGAGTTGGGCTCAGCCCCTTACTTAAAGGAAATCTCAATCCTTCAGCATACCAAGATATTTTGGACAATTTCAGATATAGTACAAAAGACAATTTCAATTTTGTATAATTAGTCACTTGTTACAGACCTCTTGATTATCACAATGCATCATGATTGTCCGCCTGTCCCTACAATATAAGTTGGTGTTTTTCCTTTTGCTTCCCCTTTATTTTTATTCACTGAGATTATTTTGGAAAAGGTCAGGTAACTATGTGGATTTAGCAGAACCTTTGTTTTCTAAACTATTTTTGTACAAAAACAGGCCTAATTAGATGTTCAAAACATTCCTTCTCATTTGAAAAATGTCATTCCCTGTCCATCCATCAGAGACCACTTTTTCACAGGTTAATATATTTATAAAAATGATAAATAAATAATAATTGTTTTAGTACTTTTGAGTGTAGCATTCTAAAAGTACATTCTATAATCCCTGAGTGTGTACGTGACATACCTTGGACCATTCTGAAGCCTCCCACACTGTGAGGCAAAGACGGCCTTCACAGTCCTGTAGAACAGGAGGTTTTCCTCCTTGGCAGTACAGGTCCCTGGTGTGGATGACTGAACCATTCTGTAGGGTGGTAAATACACAACACTCCCCCCTCCGCTGAAGACCTTTACCACAAGTGACAGAACAAGGTCCCCACTCACCTGTCACCCACCTGTGAAAAATATCAATTGTATACCTTTTGAGTTCATACCAATTAACTGTATAAAAAGACGGATGTAACCACTATGGCCCTTTTTCCACGGAAGCGCAGGTGCCGGTGCCAAGCAGCCCCGAACCGTTCTAGCGGTCTGGCTCGAAAACTGAGTTCAACTCGGGCCCCACAAGCTGGCTCTGGTCTCGAACCAAGAAGCCGCGCGAAGCAAGCAGCAGAAGGGCGTGACTCTGCCATCTCAACATAAAGTTTTCTACCGCTGTTTCACTGCATGCTGTGTATTACATGGAGAAAAGCGATGCGATTTTCACGGCTGTGAATTAGGTTGGGCCCTAAGGCTGAACTTGCTGCTTTGTATCAGTTCATATCACAGATAAAAGGACACAAAGTGCCTATATGTCGTCTTGCTCGTAATCGCTGTCTGTGTTTCCCTCTGTGCTGCACACAGATGCTGCAGTAGTTCAGTTTGAACCATAAAATGTGTTCGCAGCACAAGAAAGAGGAGCGTGATCTCCCACGTTTGTGCCCTTCGGCTTCCATGTCCAGATGAGGACCTGCCCACACTCATAAGTAAAGGATCAGTTCACAAGGTGCGGTGGAAATGCAGGCTCATTCTTAAGCTTTCCGCTAGTTCATTGAAACTGACACCAGCACTGGCACGAGCACCGGCACCTCGGCGGTGGAAACGTAGTATGGGATGTTGTCCACTGGTTACAGAATACCCACTGCAAAGCCTTAAACTGAGCATTTTTGTCATCAGCATCTTGGTGCTTTGAAAATGGATGTGATGAAAAACTAGGAGGCAGAGGCTGAGGAACACTGTATGTTAATACAGTAGTGACTTGTCAATCAAACTGTGCTTGTCACTTCTTTTATTTAACCTCAATAGGGACTGTAATTTACTAAAGAACAGCATGTTGCATTTAATAAACTGGACATTACAAACCTTCTGCTGACTCTGTATGTGTGATAACAACTAAACTTCTTCTTGAAACCAGAAAAGCTGGTCCCTACTGGCCATTAGAACAAATTCAGGTTCATAGCACTTCCACACAGGCTTCACTTTTCAGACCTGGAAGCTGCACTGCACATTTCATTTTCTTGGATCTGAATGGCAAGATGACTTTACAGCAACTTCGTGTGAAAAGGTCTTGAAACAACACCAGCACAATTTCCTCTTCTTCATGCTTTCTTTGGTTGGCAAGAATATAACAGAATCACACACAATATCAAATAAGTAGTGGGATCTTACCACAGCAAACTAAAATCCTTCCCTCATTAGTGTGAGAAGACATGCAGTACCACTTATGTGAGGTTTCTGTTGCTGTCTAAATAACCTCAATCATTAACCTATTCTGCTTTCTGGCAGTGCAGGAAGCCCTCTGACTGTTGACTGGCTCAGGCTCTGGACACTCAGGCGGAGCGGGACCCACTGGCTCGGGCTCTATACATTCAGGCGGAGCAGGACTCACTGGGGATGCTAGAGACTCAGGATTCTCTGGGGACACTGGAGGCACAGGATGGCTGGGGCTGCTTAGCAGGGCACACTGCTATCTCCTCTGACTGCAGAGGCTGCTCAGGGTGCAGAATCTACTCAGGTGTACTCCCTGTCCTCCCCGAGGAATGGAGCTAAACCTGGGGCCTGACTGCCCTCACCCAGGGAGCAGAATTGGGTGCAGGTACAGCCTGGGCCCTGGCAACCTCTACCCTGGGAGCAAGGAGGGGTGCTCGGTCTCTTTTGATGACTGAAGCTGCAGCAGCTAAAGCGCAGGATGCATAGGCTGCACGGAAAACACAAGTTGAACAGGCTGGGGCTGTGCAGGACCCACAGCTGATTCCTCTGATGATTGAGGCTGTTCCACAGAGCTCACAGTCCATCCAAAAGGTTGAAGCCTCACAGGGGCCACTGCCAAATCCAGAGTCTAACAGAAGCCGAAGCTGAGGCCTGGCCATCCTCACCCTGGAAGAGAGTTGGGTGCAGGAATGAACTGGGCCCTGGCCGCACTCAGTTGCAAGGATGGGTACAAGGTTCTTTGTCCCAAGGGAAGCCCCAGAAGGAGCAACAGTCTCTGGAGTGGCATGCTGTGAAGCATTAGCAGTCTCTGGATGGTCATGCTGTGAAGCATTAGCAGTAGCTTCTATGGTTGTAGGCACTGCTACACAACACACAGTCTCAGAGTTAGCTGGCCAGGAAACATTCATAGTCTCAGGGTGGACCAGCTCGGAAACGGTGTTACAAATCTGGTCGAGAAACACAGCTTTTGAGGTGGCTGGCTTTGCCACTCAACAAAAAGTCTCAAAGGAAGCTGGCCTATGAACAGAAAACACAGTACAGATCCCAAGTATCGATGACTGAACCGTTAGTGTGAGATGACATGCAGTACCATTAAGTTGAGGACAGACATTTCTGTCGCTCTCCCAATAACCATAATCATTAACCTTTTCTGCTTTCATTCTCTCTTTTTTTTTTGTCTAAACATACACTCATTTAAAAGTTGTTTGACTTGCACAATACGAGGCCTCGACTTGCAGTATACCAAACTTACTGTGATTCACGAGACCTCTATGGAAAACAAAAGAAAAATGGATCATTTTACCTCAGCCATATAGGCTTTAACAGGGCCCCAATCTGGAGCCAGGCACAGGACAGGAGATTTTCAGTTAACCCCATGGGCTGAGGCCTGGCAAGGATCAGCCTCAATGTGTCACATGGGCAAGACCTCCTCCTGTGGAACCATTACCCGCAGGCCATATGGAGCTTTGTAGCTCGGGTGATGGTCAAAGGCATAGGCCTTGGCAGTCTGACCTCGGTATCTAAAACTGAATATTGGGACATGGAATCTCACCTCTCTGCTGGAGAAGGAGTCTGAACTAGTGATTGGGGTTGAGAGATACCGGCTAGATATAGTCGGGCTCATCTCAATGCATGGTTTGGGTTCTGGAACCAGTCTGTTGCAGAGGGGAGCGTATCACCACTGACATGTCTGATCAAGCATACTTTGAATTACCGTAATTACGCAACCATTTGTCCTTTTGGAAAAATTCAAATGGTTTCTGAAAACTGAGAAATTGCGCTTCGCAGACAATGTAGGATTATTATGGTAATAATTGCTGGAAATCTGGGACAAAGAGACATTTGAAGTACGCTGTTTCCATGACAACACGTTTGGCATTATAGGGTTAAACAACCTAAGAATCAATAGGAGAACAAGAAAGTTAAATATAACTCAAAAATACTGGGAATCTATTCCAGGACCATGACAGTCCCTGAGTGTGGCATTGGAAGGTGTGCCATCTGAGGACTCCATTATCCCAAGATGGGGAACCTTCCTACTGGAGGACTTCCATGCAATGACAGTTTACCTGGGTGTGATCGGGAGGAATGACCTACCTGACCTGAACCTCAGTAGTGGTTTTTTTTGTTGCACATCTATGTTATCCACAGTTTGTCCTTAACAAACACCATGTTCAAACATAAGGGTGTCCATAAACGCACTTGAGACTGCCGCAGGTCAATGTTTGACTTTGTAATCATATCGTCAGATCAGAGACCATATGTTCTGGACACTGGGGTGAAGAGAAGATCAGAGCTGTTGACTGATCACCACCTGGTGGTGAGTTGGATCAGGTGGCAGGGGAATGATGCTGGACAGGCCTGGCATACCCTCATGTATAGTGAGGGTGCACTGGGAACATCTGGAAGATGCCCTGGTCCATGAGATCTTCAATTCCCACCTCCAGCACAGCTTCGACAGCATTCCGAGGGAGGCTAGGGACATTGAGTATGAATCGGCCATGTTCTGCAACTGCATTGCTGAGGCAGCTGTATGGAGCTGGGGCCATATGGAGGTTGGTGCTCATTGTGGCAGCAATCCCCAAACCAAATGTTTGCCACCAGAGGTGAAGGAGACTGTCAAACTGAAGAAAGAGTCCTATCCAACACAATTAGTTTGTGAGGCTCTGGAGGCAGCTGACAGGTCCCAGCAGACCAACTGGAATGCAGCTCTGGCAGTATCCAAGGCAAAACCCAGGTACAGGATGAGTTCAGTGAGGCCATGGAAACAAGACTTTTGGTTGGACTCAAAGCAATTCTGACAAACTGTCAAATGACTCAGAAGGAGGAAGCATCTTCCTGTCCACATTGTATAAGGTGGTGATGGGGTTCTGCTGACCTCAACTGAGGACACAGGAATGCTTTGAGGATCTCCTCAATCCCACTGACATGTCTTCTGTAGAGGAAGCAGAGTCTGGGAGAGGGATGGCTTGCCCATCACTGGGGGCGAGGTCACAGAGGTAGCTAAACATCTCCTTGGTGGCAGGACCCCTGGGGTGGATGAGAGTTACCCTTATGTAAACACAGCTTTTATTTACTGTTTTATTAGATTTTTTTTGTATGTTTATTGATGATTTAGTGACTTATGTATAGCATATATTTTGTATAACCTGTACAGCACTCTGGCCAACTGAGGTTTAAAATGTGCTACAGAAATAAATTTTGACTTGACTTGAACTGACTGAGTTTCTTAAGGCTCTGGATGTTGTGGGGTTGCTGTCACACTTCTGCAAAATTACATGGAAGTTGGATTGGCGGACTGGAGTGGTGGTTTCCCTCTTCAAGAAGGAACCAGAGAGTGTACTCCAGATTCAGGGGGATTACACTTCTCAGTTTCAGGACATCCTATGGGGGGGGGGGTGCTTACGAGGTAAGCCCATAAGCTTGTCCCATAAGCCTGTTGTTGGGCCCATTGTTGCACGTTATCCAGTCTCTGTACAACCACTGTGAGAACTTGACATAACATGCTTACATTCTAACATCACTATTAACCATTGCTATAGTGTGCATGTGTGTGTGTGTGTGTGTATGTGTGTGTGTGTGTGTGTGTGCGCATGTGTTTGTGTGTGCGTCTCACCGGTACTGGCAGGGGTGAGAGTTGCAGAGTCGTACTTGGGGTTGTGGTCGGTTTTCAGGTTGACAGTAGCTATCGTTGACAACCTCCATTGATTTGTTGATTATCTTCATACAGGAAACCACTGTCCTCCTTTCACCTGCAAGTACACAAAACACCCAGACAGACATACACCCAAACACAGATATATGTCAAGGCTGTACATGATCTGAGCTGCTATGAAAGACCAGAAAAGGCCTAGAAGAATAAGGCATCCAGCCCTTTGAATCTGTACCTCTAGTTAACAGATTTTTATCCTGTCTCTGCTGAGGTACTAATATGAAACACTGGAGGTCTGGACTGGCCGAGAGAATGGTATGTGGGCATTTAAGGAGGAAAATGCAACAGCTGTCTTTTTTGCAACACCATATTTCATTGGTATTTGCTTTAATTGATTGCCTCAGAGTCAGAGTTGATGGTTATTTTGCCTGCCATCCCTAAAAGTTGCTGAATTTCATTGACATTTCATCGTATCTGGTCGCTACGGTGCTGCTAGTCCTCCTGCGTGGATGTCACTTCAGAACTTGTGGAGTGGTTGAGAAGAAAAGTACATCAATTCTAAGGTGAAGATATACCTTCAGGTTAGGGTAAAGTTAAAGATAGGCAATTAATATTCATCACTGAAGTTAAAGTAAGGTTCCAGGATATTACCGTAAGTCGTTAGTGTCCTGAGATAATGGAAATATTACAGCATGAACTTGTCTAGTCTGCATGACTAGGTGGTTGTATATATACACGTGGCCATGGACATGACTGGAACACCTGGATTCAATAATTTGGATGGGTTGAGTGAAGTTTAAAATATCATAAGCGTAATTTAACATACCTCAACAGAACAATCTAAAATGTAAAAGAGAATTTTGGGCACCATATTGTGTAACCACTGGCAGACTTAGACCATGGTAGAAGCAGGTGTGTGTGTGTTTCATCTTCTATGCTCACTGCAAACCACAATGTATGACCAAAAATCTAATACATTTGAGAAAGAGTACAAGTTTGATATGGTCATCGTAACAGTTGAGGACACATCTCACAAAGATTTGTTGGAATCCCAAACATTTTATTACCTCCATCTGCTCTGGTTGCATTTATTTTGTCTTCTTAACAAGTGCTGATGTATTGATTTCATGGTGCATCCTATTGTTTGGGTAGTAGAAGTAGATTTCTTTACATGCTTGGGACTTATTCTGAACATGGAAGCATTGTTAAGATTGTCAGCATTTAACATCATAATGTTAAAATATTCCATTTATCTTGCATCACAAACCACTTTAAAGTGTTGTTTGTTTTTTATGTGAAGGGCTTAATCCAAGAATATACACTGCTTAAAAATAATTAAAGGAACACTTTGGCAACACTTCAGTTCTCAATGGGGAAAAAAATCATACTTGATATCTATACTTATATGGACTGGGTAATCAGTTGTATAAGAACAAAAGGATGCCACATCGTTTGATGGAAATTAAAATGATCAAGCTACACAGGGCTGAAATCTAAAGACACCCTGAAAATCAAAGTGCAAAAAATCATACAGCTGGCTAGTCCATTTTGCAAAAATTTAATTGTAGCAACTCAAAATGGGACTCAGTAGTTTGCATGGCCTCCATGTGTTTGTATGGATGCCTAACAACATCGGGGCATGCGCCTAATGAGACGACTGATGGTGTCCTGGGGGATCCCCTCCTAGACTCTGGAGCAGGGCAACACTGGGCTTACAGACAGTCTGAGGTGCAACCTAGCTTTGTTGGCTAGACAATGTTATCAATTCCTTCATCCTCCAGGGACTACCTGCACACTGTCACCACATGCGGCCAGGCAATGTCATGCACCAGGAGGAACCCAGGAACCATTGCACCAGTGTAGGGTCTGATAGTGGGTCCAAGGATTTCATCCTGATACCTAATGACAGTCAGGGTGCTGTTGCCTAGCCTGTAGAGATCTGTGCATCCCTCCATGGATGTCTCCCCAGACCATCATAGACTCACCAACAAACCAGTCATGCTGAATGATACAGGCAGCATAACATTCTTCTGCAGGCCCTTTCATGTCTGTCACATATGCTCAGGGTGGACCTACTTTTATCTGTGAAAAGCATGGTGCACCAATGGTGAACTTGTGAATTCTGGTATTCTATGGCAAATGCCAGTCGGGCTCCATGGTGCCAGGCAGCGAGCACAGGGCCCTCTAGAAGATGTCGGGCCCTCAGGCCACCCTTATGAAGTCTGTTTCCAATTTTTTGATCAGAGGCATTCACACCAGTGGCCCAACAGGTCATTCTGTTGGGTTCTGGCAGTACTTATCCTGTTCATCTTTATCATCCTGCTGATGGGTTAATGTCCAGCTCTCCTAGAGTAACTGTATGTCTCCTGGAATCGCCTCCATGCCCTTGAGACTGTGCTGGGAGACACGGCAACCGCTGGCAATGGCACATACTGATGTGCCATCCTGGAGGAGTTGGACTGCCTGTGCAACGCTCTGTAGAATCCAGATATCACCACATGTTACCAGTAGCGATACTGACCCCAGCAAAATGCAAAAGTGAGTGAAAGAAACAGAAAAATTGATGAATATTTCTAAAATTTTTACAAGAGCCTTTGTATTGTAAATATTATCAGTGAATATGGTCTTGCTATTAATTACTAATAATACCAAGTGCTATATCTTTTGTGTATGCAGCTAATATTGAATTCGGACTTTAGAAACTAATTGTTTATGGGTCAAATGTTTGTCTAAATTTGATTTTATTTCATTTTATTTTCAGTTCTGTTTTGTTCTTTTGTATTTTTCTTTTTGTTGTTTATAATTGTTGAAAAACTTAATACATATATATTCAGAAAAAAAAAGAAAAGATGAGGAGGGAAAGAATATCAGTGGGCCTCCACCTGTAAAACTATCTCCTGTTTGGGGGGTCGTCCTCGTTGCTGCCCTTCTCAACCTTAATTTCATTAACATCAAAGCAGCTGAAACAGATTGACGGTCTGCTACTTATCCCAGAAGTTTAATTCGACTGAATGCCATACTCTTTAACTATATAATCTGAGTAATGGCTGACTTTGTTGCTTTTATTCTGGATTGTTCTCTCCTCTATGGATATATTTTTACCTCACCTTTGCCATGCATTTTCTTGATAACTTTCCAGACCTGCCATTCTTCTATATTCTTTTATACCAGGTAACCTCTCAAAGTGATCCCAGTCACCTGACTTCTAACCCCACTTGTTCAGCTGTTTTCCATTTCTCAATAATTACTATATAATATTTATACCATTTCTTGCTACCAGTTCCAATTGCTAATTTCTTTTCATGGCCTGTTTCTAATTGATTACCTGCCTTTTTTTTTTATTTCCCCTCGATCTGTTTGGGTTGCATCCCTGTTGCTGATCCCCCCCCCCCCTTTTCAGTAAAATCCTTTCATTAATGTGTCCTGCCTCATTTGGTTCTATCAAGTCTACTGTGCACACATTAGCCAGGAAACGAGCATGAATGTTTACAAATCTAATAGACCTGTGACAGCAGGTGACCTGCCCTGGGTGGATACTGATGATCCCTCTATTACTGGATAACATTAAAGCCACATTTCATAATAGCAGACATCTTACTACCTTGTGCAAAACTATTCTGCCCTAATTTGGAGGCCTTGCCCTAAACCTTTATCCGAATACTTTTACTCTACTTCTGGGTTAGTAACGATATACACACACATTCCAGCAAAAGTACGTTTTCAGTATTAACAATACTCATTAAACCGAAACCATTTTAAGCATGCTGTAAGAGACTGCTGTCCTGTGATTGTCAGCAATA